>JADMLD010000912.1:0-108106 GCA_017589585.1 Phylloscopus whistleri | reverse complement strand
TGGGCACCTGGAACCTCAGCATGCAGCTGGTTCCTGTGCCTGGGTGGGCACCTGGAACCTCAGCAGTGCAGCTGGTCCCCTGTGCCTGGGTGGGCACCTGGAACCTCAGCAGTGCAGCTGGGTCCCTGTGCCTGATGGGCACCTGGAACCTCAGCAGTGCAGCTGGGTCCCTGTGCCTGATGGGCACCTGGAACCTCAGCAGTGCAGCTGGTCCCTGTGCCTGATGGGCACCTGGAACCTCAGCAGTGCAGCTGGGTCCCTGTGCCTGGGTGGGCACCTGTACCTGCAGGGCTCTGCAGCTGGGTGAGGAGCCCTGGTGTCTGTGCAGATGCAGGAGTTTTCACGTGTCCAAGAGGAGCTGCACACTGGCAGCCCCTCATACACTCTCACTTCACCCCTGGACAGCAGAAATTTATGTTTAAAAAACCACTTCCAGCATGGAGCAGCAGCTGATGCCCCATGTTCCAGGCACTGCTGCTGCCTCGGTCCATGTGTGAGTAACTAACACAACACATGTGGGCTGAGTCAGGACAGCCTGGGTGCTAAGCTGAGTGCCCAAAAGAGAACCAAGCCAGCTCCCCTGAAGCCAAGAGCTTGTTCATAATTTAAAAACTGAAGTTTTGGATCAAATAAAGCCACTCATAAATCCAGATTGAGCAGCAGCAGCAGAGTACAGAAGACAATTTATCTTTGGAGGCTGCAGCACCCCAAGTGTGCCCAAGCAGCTTATTTTGAGGATTATTTTCTAATCATAAAGCAATTAACAGCAGGCTGTAATTGAGTATCACCAAATCAGCCTTCCTCTAGCCATTCCTCCTTGGGGGAGGTGCAGACAGGCTGCTGCTAGCAGCCCACTGGTGAAGTCCTTCCTTCCCGTGCCTTCTCTCGCAGGAGGAAGGAGAGGGTGGCAGCTGGGATCCCCATCTCTGGCCCACTGGATGAGGTTTTGGAACTGTCTCCAGCTCTCAGGCCACCACAATCCAGCTGACTTGAGCAGGCTGGCAGCTACATTCTCCAACAGTGGAGTTCTCAAACTCCTTCATCATCCAAGCATCCTTATGACAAATCCTGCACTGAGGGTTTCTGCCTTTGGAAAGGACTGTTTCCACATGAACAAATGGCTCAGGTTACTGGCTTGCATCAAAACAGAGCAAGTCATCACTCACAAGGAAGTCAAAGTAGTAATTTGCCACAATTCATTCAGCTGCAGAGAGCACACAGGAAATACACTTTATAAAGAAACCCAGGCTGGCTGATCCTGCACTAGCAGGGACTATTGCAGATGAAACAGGAACTGGTACTCAGTGAAGGCATTTGCTCCTGTAGAAATTCATCAGCTTAATGAGAAGAGCCTTCATTAACACCCACACAGCTCCTCCCTGCCAGAGAACCAAGCAGGCAGGGAGCAGGGCAGGCAGGGAGCAGGGCAGGCAGGGAGCAGGGCGGGAGGACATGGCTGATGTGGGGCAGCAACAGGGTCATATGGGAACAGCCCTGGCACCAGTGACCCTCCCACTCAGGTGAGGTCACGTTCACCTGCACGGGTACCTGCAGGGAGGGGAGCACTTCTCCTGCCCAGGGGCACCCTGGCTGGCAGGAGACACAGCCACAGCCCTCACACACCAGAGGGACATGGTCACCTGTGCACATGGCAGGGTCCTGCTGCTCCTGCTCTGTCAGAGATAGCCCCAGGAGAAGCAAGAGAGCACTGGCAGCTGACTGAGGAGCTGCAGCCGTGGGGCACAGGGCTGTAGATAGGAAGAGCACAAGCCCTCCAGGTATTAAGCTGAGGTATTAAGCCCCATCTGTGCCCTTGCTGCCGGACACCAGAAGCCTATTTCTGCTGCACGTAATCTCAGGATGTGCAGAGTTCATTATCTGGCTAATGCAGAGCCCATGTGTTCTGTACAGGTAGAGACAGCACACAGAACAGCTGCAGCAAGCAGATTTAAATAAAATAAACCAGGCCCCATGTGGAGGTCTAACCCCATCCAGCAGCCAAGAACCGTGCAGCCGCTTGCTCTCTCCCCCACCAGCGGGACTGGGGAGAGAACTGAAGGACAAAAGCTGGAGAACTCACGAGTTGAGATAGACAACAGGGAAAGCAAAAGCTGCACACACAAACAAAGCAAAACAAGAAATGAAATCCCTGCTTCCATGGGCAGGCAGGTGTTCAGCCATCTCCAGGAGAACAGGGCCCTATCACATCTAACTGTGACTTAGACAGACACCAGCACTCCAAATGTCCCCCCTTCCTCCTTCCTCCCCCCACTCCATGCACTAAGTATGATGTCATATGGACTGGAATAGCCCCAGGGCCAGTTGGGGTCACCTGTCCTGGCTGTGTCCCCTCCCCAGCATGCTGTACGAGGGGCAGGAACGGCCCTGGCTCTCTGCAAGCCCTGTTCAGCAATAACAAAATCACCTCTATTTTATCAACCCTGTGTTCAGCACAAATCCAAAACACAGCTCCAAATCAGTGACTGTGAAGAAAGCTAATTCTACCCCAGCCAAAACCAGCACATCCCAGCTCATGCTCATCTAGTCTGCATCTCATCTTACAGGAGAGCAGCTCCGTCAGCCTTTCACAGTCAGGAGAGAGCCTTTCACTCACTCCTGCTCACCTTGATCCCAGCACCAGTGATGGCAACTTATGGATAAAACAGAACACATCAAGGCTGAAAAACAACAGCTTGTATGTTTTTCAACATTAAGAGTCTTCACATCAATTTTTGGGATCAAAGTCCTACCTTTCACACCTGAACATAAAAATGAGAAATATTCAGTTGTTCAACAACAGGCTGGATGGGGCTTGGAGCAAACTGGGATACTGGAAGGTGTCCCTGGCCATGGCGGGGGGTGGAACAAAGTGATCTTTAAGGTATCTTCCAACCCAAACCCAAACTGTGATTCTCCAGTTTGTGTCCCACTGTGTCAGGCAGCCCCACCAGGGAAGCTGCATGTGCCATCAGCAGGGCACGGCTGCTGTGTGAAGATCCTGCTCGTTCCTCACCTGCAGAGCTCAGGAACCCTCCCCTACTCAGAGCCACTGCCAAGTTCCCCAAAATCCCCTACTCCTTTTTGGCCCAAAGTAGCCTTTCTGTCAGTGCCCCTTGGAGGTGCTCAGTACTCTACAAACACCTTAAAGCACCACAGAGGCAGGACGAGCTCCGAGCCCTGCCTGGGAGGCCAGAGAACTCCCTTGGGTGCCCCTTGGCTCCCACCCTGCTGCTCTCCACGCTTGCTGGGAAAAGGGGAATTGTAGCTGCCATTTGGACACCTCCACTTGAATTCACAAACCAAACAAGTAAATAAATGCAACTCAGGAAAACATACGGAAATTTTTTTTTTACTTTATTTGTAAAAGTTCTCAGAGAAACCAGTTTCCAGGTTCTTTGCCCACACATCTCTCCCATTTTCTGCCCTGAGACCCTGGCACAGCCCCTGTTGCCTGTGGATCCTACAGGCACTGGGTGCACCGTGGGCTGGTGACACTGCTGGGGGACACCCCTGTCCTGCCACTGTGGGCACGCTGGGCCAGCACAACCAGCAGAGGCCTGAAGCTCCAGCTGGAGCCCCTGAGCCCCGGGGGCAGCTCTCTGTGCTCCCAAGGGAGCTGCTAAGCCCTCGGGTGGATACAATCTCCCCAGCAGCTGAAGTTACAGCTCCTGAAAGGTGATCACAGGCCTGGGCAGTTAGAAATAGCACAATGCACGGCCCGGTGGCATTTCCAAAGGACATGCCTGCCAGCAGAGAGGGGACAGAGGGGGCTGGCAGGACAGGGAGCAGCAGCCCTGAGCTGGCTGTCCCCAAAGGCAGGCCCTGGGCACAAGGGGCAAGTGGGAGATCAGCGGGATGTCACCCGAGGTGCAGCTCCAGCCATCAGCACTGGGCACACAGAAATGCAGCACAGTCTGTTCTGGACTTGTTCTCCCACCCTGTATTAGCATGCAGAGACGCTGACTCCAAGCTGTTTGCAGGAAGACTGAGAAATAGTAATTAAGTTGGATGCCGAGTTTTAGTGGACTGAAGCATCTAGAAAGCAGGCCAAGAAAAATCTCAAGCATTCATCTTCTCTGCTGAAATATTCCATGTGACCAGGCAGGTGTGTTAAAACACATAGCTATCACACCAATCATCCCCATCACTTTTAATCAAGGTACAATATTTTTGTGCCACTGGTAGAGCAGAAGAGAGGAGGTTAAGAGGAAAAGAGGAGTGATTTATGCTGCTTCACAAGCTGCTGGCAGCAGCACTGGCTGCATGGACACACAGTGCCCTGAACACCTTTGAAGGTGAAGTCACAACGTGACATTCCAGGTTTTACATGAGTGGTTTCTACAGACAGTGAGCTTGCAGCCAGCTCTGAGTTTGCTGCACACAGCAGCACTGTGATGGATGGCTTGATGTACTGACACTGAGGGTCTATTAAGCTCCTAGCAGTTAAAATGAAAGCCTTCAGCATTTGCAAGTTTAATGGCTCCACAGTCACAGCTTGGGGACAGGGGAGAGAAAGGAAGAATAAAGGATGTTCCAGACTGAAAAAGCAAAGGAATATACATCTTGTAAACTTGTTTCGTGCAGAGATGTGGATGAAAACCTACCAGCAGCTTTACTAGAGGTTTTACTGCATGTGTGTGCAGGGAGGGGGCATCTGCCATCAGGAGGATCCCAGAGCAGCAGAGCCAGCCCTGCTGCCAAGGGCCCGTCCCTGCAGGGACCCCCTCCCCACACAGCAGGGTTGGAGCAGCACGTGCTCCTTGTAAAGCCCCTGATCCCACCACACCATGCACTCCTGGTGCAGGGAAGGGGGGCCTTTGGAAACACAGGTCTCCCTCCCTCCTGTGCCCCAGCCCAAGGCACAGCTCATTCCCAATAAAATGTGTGTGACACCAGCCCAAGGGTCCTCACTCCCCCTTCCCAGCCCTCAGCGGGGGTTTCCTTAAGGGAAAGGCAAACATCTGTCACTCCAAGCCAGGGGCAGCTCTTTCCTTGTGCCTTGAGCTGGCTCCTTGCTGTCACACACCAGGGAAGCTACAGAGCAGCACCAGAAGATGCTGAGCAGATAGACATGTCTCTCCTGGCACTACTCTAACCATGTCTTACAAGTTTGAGTTCTACAGGCTGCTATTCTGCCTGTTGTTTTTCCAGAAACTTGTTTTACTTAATTAAAGCCCTGTCATTACCTGACTAGTACTTTCCTTGCAAAGAAACCCCAAGGACAAAGCAGTAACAACAAGAAGTGATCCTACCAGCTTTTCCAACTCAAACCAAGTTTAAAAAAAAAAAAATCCAAGTTTTCCAGTTTTGTGCATCCACAAATGACCTGCAGTGTTTGTACATTTTTCCAGTAACTACCCTCTGCAGAACACATCACATGCCAGAAGACAGAAAGTTTCACAATAGGAAGTGTCCCCAGTCACAAACTTCTGCTGTGCCCAGGATTGGCACGAGCGGTGTCAGTGTTGAAGCCACCTCATGGACTCCTGATGACAGAAACCTTTGTGCCACTGCTGGTGAAGCCCCAGCATGATGGATTTTACAGGGTTCCCATGAATATTACCAGGTTACCCAGAGCAGCTGTGGCTGCCCCATCCCTGGCAGTGCCCAAGGCCAGGCTGGACAGGGCTTGGAGCTCCCTGGGACAGTGGGAGGTGTCCCTGCCATGGCAGGGGGTGGAACGGATGGTCTTCAAGGTCCCTTCCAGCCCAAACCCCTTCATGCCATCCTTCAGGAAAGGACAGTCAATGAGCAGCTGAAGGAAACATTTCAGTTCTACCTTGTGGAAAATCAAGGAAAGCAACAAAATTCAATCCTCCTGCAAGGAGAGAATTAGGTACAGACAATTCTCTGAAATAATGAGCAGTTTTATAAGTGATGTAGCAAAACTCCAGACATGCTGGTCTAATCAGGAACCTAGGTAAATGTGACATGTGGAACACAGGAAGTTGTGTAGTTCTGCTTTTCTAGTTTTGCAGTTCTTTATCCAACAGTCATGTTGTCTTCAGCCTGGCAGCCTGTGCTGGCAGCTCAGCTCAGACATGTAAGGCAGGAAATCCCCTGTGGAAAGCCAGCTGAAGGAGGCCAACGAAACAGTGATATCTGATAAATGTATATACCCATATGTACCCATATACACGTGCAGAGGTCTGGCTGAAGAGCACAGAGGGAAGGAATGCTTTGGTCTAATCCAGGCCATCCCATCATTTTCTTATCCACATGTTCTCCAGATGTTCCTTCCCCCTGTTTACAGACCTGCTCTGTACCTGCAGCTCAGATCCCATGGTGTTTCTGGAGCAAGGGCTGCTTCTGCTCCTCGAGGCCCTGCTCCGCAGCCTGTCCCCATCCTGGCCAGGCCCTCTGGCAGACACAGCCAGCGTTCCCTGTGGGCTGACATGTGGGGGCAAGCATCCTCCCATCCTGGCTTCAGCTCTGGGCTTGGGACTCCTCTTGGCCACAGCTCTGCTTCTCCCCAGGGACTGACAGGCACAGCCAGTCTGCCTCACCTGAAGCATTAGGTGCTTCTTGGAGTTGTCCCTTCTCCTGCAGCTGGGCCATGCCAGCCCACCCAGGACCCACAAGGGCAAGGACAGATGTCAGGAACGATGATGACACTCATTACCTTTGTCCCAAACTGCTCACACACACAGTGAAGACGGCTCAGAGGATGAAGTTTGCTGCTCTTTTAACCAGAGCACTGTCCAGACAGGAGCCATGGATTGGCCAGGACTCTTCCACCGGCAAGGACAGTACATTCTGGGCAGCAGGTTTATTTATATTCCTGATCTAGCTAATAGGAATTTGGGTCCAATCCAAACACTCTTGATATAATGAAGTCTTTAGCCAGAGTTAAGCAGCAGTTCTATGGGTAGGATCAAGGAGGAAGCTGAAATGTTGCTGCTGCAGTTGTCCAGACACCCTGAGCACACAGCATGGATATGTCATGCTCTGGTTATTTACTCCAGCCAGGCTTGCTGGGGTGGAGTCATAACCCAAGCAAAGCAAGTCCTTCACCACACTCAAGCGAGGGGTGAAGTCCCATGACAGAGGGTATGAAAAAAATCCCCTTTTCCCATCAGGATTACATGAGCACTGACTGTCCCAGTTGCACTGCATTATGACAGTTCAGATAAAGAAGAGAGTCCAGAGAAGCAGCACTGGCTTGCTCACACAGAGCCCTTCAGGCATGAAACAGAGCAGAGCATTCAGGGCACAGCATAATGAACCACACTGCAGAAAGCATGGCCTTTGACACAAGGCTCTTCCTAGTGATACCTCTAGTTTTCAACAAAAAGTTAATCCCTCCCCTTGTCTAACGCCATCACAGCTGAGGTCTTGTCTGGACAGTGATGACCGAAAGGTTGTGAAATGATTCCAGGTTTTATCCAAGTTGCTGGATTTTCCCATGGACTTTTATTCCCAGTCATGCCATGTCCTGTATTTTTAGGTAACAAATTTTCCTTCCAGGCAGATTGTTTGACGAGAAAGGGAAACCCACCCCCATCCATTACGAAGAATCAACTCTCATGTTTTCATTCCCACAGAGGTGAAGTCCAAAGGAATTTATTTTCATCCAGGCCATTTCCCAGAGAAACACTGAAAACTTAGGTACAAACCAAACTTCAAGTACTGTGAGAGATACTGAAATACTGTTCCCCAGTTTTTGGTACAATCATTTTGAGGAGCCATAAAGGGCCTTCATAAGAAATCCAAACCAGAGGGATCAGAGGGAAGTGAGCAAAGGCCTCCAGGGCCCTGGACTGTAACAGGCAACTGCTGGGCACCAGAGCACACATATGATAAATGCCATCTTAATTCCAGTGACTTTTAGTTCTTTGACCCAAGGAAATCGAAAGCCTAGGAGCTGTTAGTCTTTCAGGCACACAGCTACAGGTTTATCAGCTCTCTGAACAGGCAGTGCTGCCTCCTCAGCATCCTGCCTGGCCTGCACTTCCCTCTGGGAATAGAGGCTCCAATTCCCACGGTCCCCAGAAGAGTTTGGAATTAAAGCTTCTCACCACCTCTGGAATTACCCTACCAACTAACAGCCAAGCTTTTAAGTTTCACAACTGTCAATCTCGTATTTAATGGAGAAACAAATGCAAACAAATAGTGGAATACAGATGAAAAAAGCACCAGGAGGCTTTTCACGGCAAGCATTAGTGCAGCAATCACTCACCTGATACTGGAGGCAGAGTTATGTCTCAAACTGTGTTAAGAGATCTCGTATTTCTGGAGTCAGGTGCTCGACTGCCTTGGCGGCTTCCGTGATCGCTTTCCGGTACATTCCTTTCTTCTTGCGATTAAATCTCAGTTTGAAAAACTCCGAGAAAGGAGAGAGTTTTGAAACAGATAAGAACGAGGTCGTCGGAGAACCAAACCATGACACTTTAGCTTCTCGCCACGAAGGTTCCCCGTTCTCCTTCTGGCTGAGGTTTATGTCAAGAACACGTGCTGGCCACCACGGGAAGCCGTGAATTTTACCCCAGACAATATCCCCCACTGCCACAGTCCTGCCATCTTCTGTAACGCATTTAGACACACTCTGGGTGTGCAGTCTAACTGTCAGCGGCGGCACAATCTTACGCTCATCTTTTGAAGATGAAGAGACGGAGGCATCATCACCAGGCAGAAAGTCAAACAGTTCCGGTGATGTCACTTCTGAACTAGAAGACTTGGATTCATCTAGGCTGTCATTGCTACACACCGATAAACTAGAAGAATCTGCTTTTCTTTTACGGTAATTCATGAGGAAAGCCAAGTTATCATGTCCATCTTTACCCTGGGGAAACCTTTTAAAGTCATCATCTTCACCTGAACTGCCTGAAGACATCTCAGCCAAACTTCTGTCGGTGGACTCATCGTTGTAGAACTCTCCGGGGTTGGACTCCCTGCTGTTCTGGAGAACGTTGATTTCGTCAATCAGCTCTGCCTTATAAATTGAAACGCTCTGACCGTCGTTGATGCGATGGGGCTTCAGCCGAATCTTTGGGGGTGGGACATCCACACTGGAATGCACTGGCCGCGTCAGCTTCAGTTTTGGAATGGAAGCAAGCTGGCTGCCTGCTGACTTGTCCATTAAACATTTGGTTTGTCGACACCGTTCAGAGTCCCTGGTCTCCTCTTGGTCCCCGGCTCCGTTCTGCAACACTCGCTCCGGACAGAAGGGTTTGACCGAGCCATGAACCCGGGAAGGGATTTTTACCACTTCGCCTTTCCCTTGTGGAGTACTGTAGGATATTTTTATAACCGGCGTCCGATGCACCAGCTCCCAGAAAACTTGTCATCCTCCCTCTTCTCTCTTTTGTTCCTTTTCTCCACGTAGTCAAAGTCGCCGTGCTTTTTCTGCTCCTTGTCCTGAATGCTCAGCTTCCTCCTGGTCTTGGCGTTCTGCCGCGGCGCGCCGGCGTCCTCGGGGTTCAGCGTGTTCTTGCACTTCTCGCAGAGCACCTGCCTGGGCCGCAGCCTGATGGTGCTCATGATCAGCCTGCCCGGGTCCCTGTTGCGCGACAGCCGCCTCCTCGTCCTCTTTATGGTCCGCGGCGGCGGCTGCGGGACCCACTGGTTGTAGGTGTGCCGCAGCCACAGGGGCCGGGGGAAGGGGGCTCCCTCGAAGTAGGGCGGGTAGGGCGGGAGGCCGCCCGGCGCCGGCACCGGCAGCAGCGGGGGCACCGGCTCCTCCCCGCTGCCCTCGGCGGGCCCCGGGCCGGCGGGCGGCTCCGGCTGGCCCCGCGCAGCCCCGCCGGCAGCGGCTCCGTCAGCGCAGGCGCCGGCCGGGGGCTCCTCGTGCTTGGGGAAGGAGGATGGCAGACAGAACAGTCCAGACCTAAATTGGGGCGAGAAGGAAAGGGAGGGAAAGAAACAGTCAGAAGCTTTGAAAGGTGCTTCCCTGGGAAGCCAAAAGATCCCAGTGTCCCACAACTTCAGTACTGAGAACTCAACACCTTCTCTTGACTTTTAAGACCAAGCAGCCACCAAGAGAAATAACAGCAGTGCAGAAATTCGGTGAGGTGTCCTACTCCTCTCCCAGAAAAGGCACAGGGATCAAACCCTCTATTTCTATGAACTCTTTGCACAAAGTTTTGGTCTAAGAAGTTGAAAGTTTTATCCCACAAAGCAGTTTACTGCATCCGCAGTCTGGCAAGTTTGGAGGAGGGACGTGATAAGGACCAGCCTAGGGAGCTATGAAACTGCCACTCTTCTCACCGTAAATGCATGGCTGATTTTCCAGTTTTTCATTTTAAGCCTGAACACCTTGACTTGGGTGGGTAACTTGCACAGATTCGTCAAGACACAGTTCTGCTCATCTTCCCCAGTCTCTCCAAATTCAGCTGTATTTGGTAACATAAGGCACCCACTTCTTCACAACAGCAGGGATAACAACGATGATACTCTGTCCTTCAACGCCAAGTCTCATTACAGGCCACCAAAGCAGTATCTTGCCTGGATATTGGCAAAAGCAAATCCTCTGAAATGCTGAAACTCACAATTGCAATTCATGTCTCCAAAATTTATGAATTTACGCCCTTGGCCTGGCATTGGAAATATTACACTAACACAGCACTGGAACAGATTCTGCCCTGAAACACTGATTCTGACTGGGCAATGCTTGCTGCCTTGGCTTTCAAGTGACACTTCTGCAGAGAAGACACCAGCAGTGAAGTGTGGGGGCTTTTTTAATATTAACAAAATGTATAGGAGACTTACAAAGAAGAGACAAAGGAATGGAGAACAGGTACAGACCAACCAGCGGGTTTTGGATGCTACATTCCCATTCCCCTCCTTGCCAGCCATTGCTTTCTTTCCAATCACAAGGAAGGAAGGACCATTCCTGAGGCAAGGGAGGAGTGTCTTGGTGGTGCCACAGAGAGGGACACTTTGGTGAGTGTTAGCAGAAGGGCACTGAGGAGGAGCTGAAGGCATCCACTCAGTGCCACACCTCACCAAGAGCAGCACAAAGCCACTGCTGTGGTTTCCTGATGGAGAGGAGCCTCCAAAGTCCTTCCCCATTACTGAAAAAGTGCAACAACCTGCTGTTAAACGATAGTTTAACTGGGAAAGGATTAAGCTGCTGAAATCACATAATTTGGAACAAAATACTTTTGTTCTAAGAGGCTTTTTTTAAACAGAGACAACCAACAATGTAGGTGTCTTTAAATGACAACCCAGAAAGCCAGCACAGTTTGTACAGCCAGACAGAGATGTCGGCACCATTCATATTCCAAAGTCAGACCATTTCTGAATGAAATGATGGCTATAAATCATGGTTAGTTTGTGCAGTGAGATTGCATGACTTGGTCACAACAGAAAACTGCTCCTCATGTAAACACAAGCCCACTCCCTGATTTCAGGTCACTGAACCCTCCAGAGTGGCACGAAGCTCTCTCACCTGGAAGAAGTGGAGCACCCAAAGGTTCACTCACAGGATGGTTTGTGTCTGTAGCATTAATGTACCAGCACACTGTAACCCCACTGGGCTGGACACGAAGGGGTGATGGCTTCCCATGGCCAGAGGGCAGGGTTAGATGGGATCCTGGGAAGAAATTCTTCTTGGGAGGGTGGGCAGGGCTGGCACAGGGTGCCCAGAGCAGCTGTGGCTGCCCCTGGATCCCTGGCAGTGCCCAAGGCCAGGCTGGACACTGGGGCTGGGAGCAGCCTGGGCAGTGGGAGGTGTCCCTGCCATGGCAGTGGGTGAAACAGGATGAGCTTTAAGGTCCCTTGCAATCCAAGCCATTCTGTGATTCTGTGATTAAGGCAGCAGGAAATACTGCTGATGGGATTTCACCCTGCTTGTAATCCCCCTTTCTGGGGCAGCTGCAGCCAAATGGACTTGGTTACCTCAATCCAGTCTCTGCTTGGTACAGGAGATGCCATCCTCCTTTATTTATACCCCTGCATAATGAAACCCCAACTTTTAAAGTTCAATTGCAGCCAAACTACTGAATCTTGTTACCAGAAACACTGTAACTGTATTTGAATCTCTACTTGAGCATGTACACGATGGATCTCACTTTGAGCAGAGCTGATTTATTGGAAGCAAGTAACTGCCAGTCAGTGGGCAGGCCCTGGTGCTGCTGCATCATCTGGGCTGGGGCAGGAAGGGACACGAGCACTTTCTTCTGCAAATAATTCCCCAGCGGCTGGAAGGTCAGGCATGACTGTTCCTTACATCCCCCCACTGCTAAAGGCAAAGGGGGCAGGCAGGGCACAGGCTGGGGCACGGGCAGGGGGCAGTCCAGGGCAGGGCAGGGCGGGCAGGCAGGGCAGGGGGCACGGGCAGGCAGGGCAGGCACGGGCAGGGCATGGGCACGGCACGGGCAGGGCACGGGCAGGCAGGGGGCAGGGCACAGGCAGGCAGGGGGCAGGGCACGGGCAGGCAGGGGCGGGCAGGGCACAGGCAGGCAGGGCACGGCACGGGCAGGGCACAGGCAGGCAGGGGGCAGGGCACGGGCAGGGCACGGGCAGGGCACGGGCAGGCAGGGGGCGGGCAGGGCACAGGCATGGGCAGGGCACGGGCAGGGCACGGGCAGGGCACGGGCAGGCAGGCAGTCCTGCTGCCCACGGGCTGAGCCCCTGCAAACCCGGGCAGGTGGTTCGGGGTTCAAACCTGCACCTGCCTTGGTGGCAAAGTAACAGCGGCGTCCAGCTGGGACCTGGATGGCCAGGGGTGCCCTGGGTGCTCAGGGTGGCAGGCCTTCCTCCTGCTCAGCTCCCCACAGCACTCACCACAGCTTAGGTGAAATAATCTCAGCATTACAGATTGACTGTGCTGGAAGAGACCTGAAAAATCATACAGTTCCAATTCTCCTGCCCTGGGCTGAGATGTCATTTATTAGACAAGTTGCTCCAACCCCTGCCCAAGCTGACCTTGAACACTTTCAGGGATGGGGCAGCCAAGTAATACAGATTCATCTACTGTGTGATGCTGAAACCACTTTAAACCACAAAAGAAAGCTGAAGAACTTTCAGGCCCTCCTGCCCTTTTGGGGCAATCTCCTCTTTCTATGCAGGTGTAACACCCTGCTCTGGTGGCTCCTCTCCTGCCCCAGGGGTACAGGCAGAGCAGGGTGACCCCTGCACAGGGACAAGTTGGTGGGACACAGCTCCATCAGCCAGGCAGCAGCAGCAGGAGAGACAGCTCTGCCACATATCCATTTCAGGCACTCCAAGTTCAGCACCAAGTGGATAAATTCCTGCTGCCTTTGGGACACATCCTGACCTTCACCTCCCAGTCACTGCCAGGCCGACTCCTGTGTTCTGCTGCAGGATGGAGGAGATCTCTCCTCCCTCCACAGCCCAGACTGCAGCGCTTGCTCCAAGTCCTCAGGGTCTGCCAGGCACCTGCCTCACACAGAGTCCCCTCCTGAGAGCCAGAGCTGAGGCCGTGTGTGCTGGCCACCCCACCTCCCTGCCCCGCCAGGGCCAGCACAGGCCAGCCAGTGCTCGGCACCACCGCGGGCAGGACGCACACCAGGGCACGGCCACAGAACGAGCCCTGAGCCTCGGGGACAGCCCCAGAGCTCAGGGGGCACCCACCGCCCTGCCACCCAGCACAGAGCAGTGTCACTGACAGGCCTGGGGCAGCACCGGCCTGCAGAGCGGCCTTAAAGCCTGGGAAAAACACCCATCTGCTTGTTTCTTGGACCCACCGGGAGCAGAGGGAGGAAGAAAGATGAAGAAAAATAATGGACAAAAGTTAGGGTGAAAAAAGCAGGTAAAAGAAGTGTGACTGCAGAGGAAGATAACTGAAATGTGAGAAGGCAGAAACAGCTGGTTTAGGGGGCTCGAGGGACACCAACTGCTCGGGCTGGGACCAGACTCCAGGGTGGGTTTATGGACTCTGCACGGCGTTAGGTGCCTGAACGCTTTTGAAAATATGGCTCCAATATTCCGGGATAGCCACGCAAAACTAAATAAATGACAGAAATGAATCTCAGAAGTCCTGCTCCGCACATCTCGTAGGATGGATCAGAGGTGAGGCTGCTGTGCTCGCACGCAGCGCTGATCTGTCCCTTACCCAGCGCACAGCACCAAACCCGCTCCTCACAGAGCACAGCCGGACCTGCCCGCTGCCGGCACCGCCACCCTCAGAGCCGGGGCAGGTGCGAACACGAGGTCCGGCCGTGCAGAGCCGCAGATGCCCCTCTCGGCTCCGCAGCACTCGGGCAGGGCCGGGGCCGCTGCGGCCACAGCCCAGGGGAACCCGGGCACAGCGCGGGGCCTCCCCGGGCACCGCCGCCCGCCCCCGGGGCCCTGCCGGGGCCGTGGGGGGCTCGGCGGGGGGAGCTCGGGGAGCCCCGGCCGGGGAGAGAGGGCGGGGAGGGCAGTGCCCGGCGCGGGGCTGCGGCCGCCGAGGGCCGGCCCCGCCGGCTCCGGGACGCGCTCCCCGGGGCCACGTGCGGGGCGGCGGCCGGTCCGGCCCCACCGGCCCGGGCCGGGGCACCGCTCCGCCCCCGCCGCCTGCCCCGCGCCGCTCCCGGCCCCGCCGCTTTGTCCCGCCCGACCGAACAAAGGGCGCGGGGCGCAGCGCGGCCCCGCCGCCCCCGGGCCCGCTCCCGCCGCGGTCCCGGTGCCCCCCGTCCCCGGCCGCACCTCTTGGAGCAGTCCAGCAGCACGCCGGTGAAGCGGCGCTCCCCGCAGCTCAGCGTCACCACCAGCGTGTCGTTCACCATCTGCTCCACCAGCACCGGCACCCACGCGCCCACCCGCGGCGACGGCGCCCCCGCCGCGTCCCCCGCCCCGGGCTCGGCCATGCTCCCGCCGCTCCCCGCCGGCGGGGCCGCTGGGCCGGGCCGCGCCGTGACCTCACGGAGCGCCCGCCGCCGCCGCGCGTGACGTCACGGCCCCGCCCCGCCGCCGGCCATGACGTCACAACCCCGCCCCGCTACCGGGCACGTGCATGGGACGGGGCGGGGCCGAACGGGGCGGGGTCTGTTCGGAAAGGGCGGGGCCGGGCTGGGGGCGGGGCCGGCACCACGCGCCACCTGGCGGCTGAGCCGCGCACCGGCACCCGCGGGGCCGCTCAGGGGGCGGGGCCGCTCAGGGGGCGGGGCCGCTCAGGGGGCGGGGCCATCGGGAGAGCCCCGCCCCTCCCTGGGCAGCCGTTCCAGGGCTCTGCCCCTCCGTGGAAAGAAGTTCTTTCTCCTCTTGGGCTGGAACTGGCTGGGGTTGAGTTTCTGGCCATTGCTCCTTGTCCTGTCTCTGGCACCACTGAGCAGAGCCTGGCACCGGCCTCTGCCAGCCCTTGGGGAGATTGGTGTGGATTGATGGGATCCCCTCTCAGCCTTCCCTTCTGCAGCCTGGCCAGGCCCAGCTCCCACAGGCTTTCCTCATCTCAGGGATGCTGCAGTCCCAAAATGACCTCTGTGCCTCTGCTGGACCCCCTCCAGGGGCTCCTTGGCTTTCCTGTCCTGGGGAGCCCAGAACTGGGCACGGCACTCTGGTTGTGCCTCGCTAGGGTTGAGTAGAAGGGGGAGGATCACTCCCTGACCTGCTGGCTGTTTGACCCGATCCAAATGCATCCCAATGCAAATATTTACAAACAACATGTTTATTTTTACCAATGCTTTCTGGAAAGGGCCTGTGGTTTCCCAATTTGCTGACAGACTGAAGCATGCCTGATCCAATGGAATGAGGACAGTGCCTCTGCTGTGACCTAAGCTGAATTCTCATTGTACTCAAAGGGCTGAGACCCAACTGTGTCAAGTAGAGACTTGCCAGAAAGGCTAGTAAATGTTAACTCCCGTAAGTAGCACTGTGCCTCCTTGCTTCTGTTAATCCAAACAGCAAAATAGGAACAAAAAATCTCAACTTCGTTGCTGTTGGGTACCATTTTTATGGAACTCTGTTAGTGTTTCAGTCGCCATATCAAGAAGAGGGGTCCATGAGCCAAAGTCCTGGGGCCGCCTTGGAAATCTGTTGAGAGTAGGACACAGGCACAGAGGGAAGTTGTGATGTGCCCAAGGACAGAGAAATCAGAACTCATTTTCAGAAGGAGAAGGATATTTTGAAGCACCCTCCAAACAGTGGTGATTGTGTTCAGGAAGTTCAGCTGCTGTCCCTGCAGCGCTCCTGACACATGCACTCCCTAAATCCAGTGGCTCTGGGTGCACTGGGGCAGCTGGGCCACCTCGGAATACACAGAATATACAGAATATACAGAATATACAGAATATACAGAATACACAGAATATACAGAATATACAGAATACACAGAATCAGTCAGTGCCCAGCCAGCAGTACGGACACAGCGGACAGACACAACCACACCTTACAGACATTCAGAGGAGACATCTCCAGAGTGAATCCAACTGGGCTTGATGGGATGCCCCTTTTCATCTTCCCCCTCCTGCTTTCATCATTCCCATGTGCTCTTGGATGTGCTGTTCTGGTTTATTTCCTCTGAGGGATCTAAGTAAACATGGGAAAATTATTATTTCAGTTGCTTTGCTTAATATACTAACTTTCTGTGAACATCAGACCTGTCTGGCCACCGCAGTGGGTTCTGGAACCACCTGTTATTATGAGATAGTTTAATGTTGTGCACTTTCCCCTAAAGATGATGAAAATTCCCCTCCATTTACAGGCACTTGTTCAGTAGTCCCGTCCTGGGAGGATCAGCTGGAACACACCTGTACAGTTAGTGGAGATAGAGCCTCAAATACAGATACACTAATTTTCAGAAGTGCAAAATGGAGCAAACCAACGCCTCCTGTCATCACGAGACCCAGCAGAACCTCTCCAGCCTTCCTCATGCACATCCAGGTTATGGAAGGGCAGGTGCTGTGTCCTCCTCCACCCCGGGGAGGGCAGCAGGGCCCTGCCAGGGCCTCCTGCCAGATGTTCTGACCTCTGGCTGCCCGGAGCAGAGGACAGTGAGTTATTTATGGAACACAGCTCTGCTGGGAAACACCGATGGGTGCTGACTCAGGAGCCTCGTGGGGCCACGGGTGGCAGAGCCAAGGCAAAGCCCCACCTCCACACTCCTCACATTCCCAGACTGCTGCTCTTCGGCACTCTGCTGCCAGCCTAGGCCCTTCCCTCAGCAGTTTCCAAATTAAGCAACAACAAAAAAATAGCCTTTGTTCTGCCTGGTTGAAAGCCTTTAAACCTCAAAAATATTTTGTGAAGCAAATTATTTCCTAGAAAAACCACCTTACCCGTGCTTCAGGTTAATAAATCCCAAGGTTTTTCACCAAGAGAAATGATTGTGGCAGATTTGAACCATTTTACAGGCACTTCATTTCTGGCTGTGCCAAGCTCCCCTCCGCGCTGCTCACGGGACATCTGCCAGGTCTATTTTCACTGCAGTGCCTGTGCTGCTGCAGTCACTCAGCTCCCAGAGCGACAATCCCATGGAACAAACCCATGCCCAGAGCTCTCCCTGTGGCCCTGTCCCCAAGGGTGGGTGGGCTCGGGTCCACCTGGCACACGTGGGAAAGGCACGGTGTGCGATGGCAGTGCGGGTACTCACCTGTCCTGCCTTTGGCACAAGTGCTCAGAAACAGGATTCTGGATCCACGACAATCCCGTATTTTTCTGAAACGTGTTCTAAGTTGTATTAAGTAAGAGCAGTTGCCTTGTGGTTTTTTTTCTCCTGCTCCAACAAGTATGTGAAAACTGCAATCTTTGGGGTTAAATGAAGGGATATTCTCTGTCATGCCTGAGGAATGCAAAACCTGCTTCTGACACACGATTAGAGAACAAAGAAATACACTGAGCATGAGAGCAAACGTAAAACATAATCAAAGTGAGAATTCGCTGCAGAGTTCTCATTAATGTCACTGTCAGGGTTAAACAGCCCCAACCCAGGAGTGCAAGGGGGCAGCGCCCGGCGGGCTGGGGGGCATCTGTGCCCAGGACAGCAGCCTGTCCCAGTGCTCCCAGTGCCCCCAGTGCTCCCAGTGCTCCCAGTGCTCCCAGTGCTCCCAGTGCTCCCAGTGCTGTCCCAATGCTCCCAGTGCTCCCAGTGCCCCCAGTGCTCCCAGTGCTCCCAGTGCCCCCAGTGCCCCCAGTGCTCCCAGTGCTGTCCCAGTGCTCCCAGTGCTCCAGTGCTGTCCCAGTGCTCCCAGTGCTGTCCCAATGCTCCCAGTGCTCCCAGTGCCCCCAGTGCTCCCAGTGCTCCCAGTGCCCCCAGTGCTGTCCCAATGCTCCCAGTGCTCCCAGTGCCCCCAGTGCTCCCAGTGCTCCCAGTGCTCCCAGTGCTCCCAGTGCCCCCGGTGCTCCCAGTGCTCCCAGTGCTCCCAGTGCTCCCAGTGCTCCCAGTGCCCCCAGTGCTCCCAGTGCTGTCCCAGTGCCCCCGGTGCTCCCAGTGCCCCCAGTGCTCCCAGTGCTGTCCCAGTGCCCCCGGTGCTCCCAGTGCCCCCAGTGCCCCCAGTTCTCCCAGTGCCCCCAGTGCTCCCAGTGCCCCCAGTGCTCCCAGTGCTGTCCCAATGCTCCCAGTGCCCCCAGTGCCCCCAGTGCCCCCAGTTCTCCCAGTACCGCCGGCTATCCTGCCGGGGAACGCCAGAGGACAGCAGCGCGTTGCGCTGGGAGCGCTGGGCTGGTGCCGGCCGCGCTGCTGGAGAGGATTTGGGAGCGCAGGGAGGGCGCGGCTCCCCCTCGGCCCCAGCCCGGGCCCTGCTCACACACGGACTGACCCCCTGAGCCGGCTGAAACACCGACCCAGGGCCAGCAGGTACAAACCTGACCACGCACGGACAAAACTCTTACAAGTGAAAGTACAGAACAGGACCCACAAGATGCAGAATTACAGGCATTGCTCAGTTCCCCCCAAAATGTTCGCGAATATTGTGGGGGGAAAAACCCATTTCTGCCGTGGCAATTATTAACAAAAAAAAAAAAAAAAAAAAATTAAAAAAAAATTAAGAACATCTCCAGTGGTTTTATTCTCTCCTTCACACAACCAGGTACTTCCCTGTTTCAGAAAGGATTCACCAATACATCCTCTCCAATAGTGTTTGTATTGTATGCATATTGCAAAATGGGACTCATAAAACATTCAGTGAGTGCTTTCCATGCCAATGTAAAGGAACATACCACCTCTTCTTGTATTTATATATAGTAATTTATCATATTGCATGTACTAGAAATGAAAAAGTAAGTTACCTGTAGGATTTTACAATCCACCATTATTCAGTGTTATAAAATCCTGTTGGTTTTCAGTAGAAAGAATCTGGATATTCAAGGGTACAATTACCAAAAAAAACCCCAAAAGTAACAACTGAGAAAATAAAAAAGACTCATAGTGCTTTTAATCCTGGAGACAAAATAATCCCAATAATAGAAAATAGAAAAGTTGGTTTGTATTCAGTACACTTATGTCAAAATACCATTTGTTCATCAAATACAGATTTGGTAATGATGCACATTAAACTGCCTTTGTATTTTTCAGTAGAAAAGTGTTTTCCAGCACTTGCATGATCCTTGTTACACACCACAGAGGCTTGGTCACCTGCACAGAGGAGCTGCCTTGGTGCAAAGCTGTTCTTCCCTGTTCCAGTGAAATCCTGGGCTGCACCTACATGTTCGTCAGCAAGAAATTCTTCTTTTACTTCTTTTATTGCTTCTTCTTTCAGCTCCTAAAGCCTTGGCTTGTCCCCTTCCTTAGGCCACTGTCCTGCAGAGCCACACTGGACTGTGACAGTTCACTCCAGGTCAGCTCCCACCAGGAGCATTTCTGTGGAGTGAGGCTGCTGCAGTGCTGAACCACCTGGGCTTTCAGCAAACCAGTGTGTGTAGTGTCAGCCAGTCAGCCCAGTGGAAAGGGGGCTCATTGGCCTCTTTTCTTTTAATACATACTTTATTCTCAAGGATTTTTCACAAAGCCATCTGCGTTCTGGAAGAAACCAGCAAACTATTGATGTACATGAGCACAGCAGTGGCTTCCTTCTGACGGATAATTAATGGATCTCATCATTAATGGATTCACACAGTTAATGGATCTCATCATTTGGCAAACCCTTCACCTGGATTTTATCCATCCCACCATGTAGAAGCTAATCCAGCTTACAATCACTTTTGTTAAGTGCTCAGCATTTCTGACTCATGCCAAGTTTGAGAGCCCCCTGTCCTCAACACCCTGCAGAAATGAACTTCTCAGAATTGTGTCCACAGCCCTGCTGAGGGTCCCTGGCCATGGACACACAGGGCTGAGCACCACCCCACGTTGCTGCCTGAGCCTGTGCTCTGTCAGGGTCAGCCAAGCCCGTGCAAAGTCCACCTCAGCCCCCAGCAAGGTTTGAATGTCTCAAATCCACCATATAAACAACAGGGAATTCTGACACAGAGCAGGGCATGCCAGCGGAAAATCCCAGCTCTGTGCTGGGATCTCTGCTTTGAAGAAAAAACAGAGTGGAAGCCAAGACTGACGTAATTAATGTGCATATAAGGACTGAGTTAGAGCCATATATATCCCCAGCTTCTCTCACTGCATTTGCCTGCAGCATTTATAGCCTGCCAGTACTGGCTGGGGTATAAATAAGTATTACATGAGCTGTGTATGACTGAGTCAAAGACAGAGCTCTCTGCATGATGAATAGGAGTTAAAAATATGTCCCATGTATCAGAGGAAGCAAAAAGGCAAAGCAAACAGCTACAATAATCATTAACATACTACGAGGGCCCAGATGCAATCTGTGAGTCAAAACAAGAGAAATCTTCTAACATAATCAGTTTAAATTTCAAGGCCAGATTAGAGGGGGCTTGGAGCAACCTGGGCTGGTGGAAGGGCTGGTGGAAGGTTTCCTTGCCCGTGGCTTTAAGGTCCCTTCCAACCCAAACTCTTCTGTCATCCTGTGATTCTAAACATGTGACATAATGCCATATAATGGTGACAACCAAGAAATGAAAGCTTTTGCACATCCCAGCTGGCATCTCAGGTTAAACAAACTCAGTGTTATCTCAGATTACACCTTTACAGGTACAGAGCTGAACTCGTTCAGTGATCTTTCATATTTACCTGCTGCTGATTAATTCCAGGATACATTTACACTGTGCTCCAGAGCCTGACTTGCTCACTGGGGGCTGTGCAAGGAATTCTTTGTGTGCCCATGGAAGCACCCAGCTCATCAGTCGTTGACCAGCCCAGAACTGAGCCACCCTTTCAGGCAGGTCTGTGCCCAGAGCTGCTGCTGCTGCCACAGTCACTGGGATGGCCAGGGATGGCCAGGTTTGGCTCTGTGCAAACAAAGGTTTGGCTCTATCCCAGCTACAGGCTCAGGGGGTTCCCTGGGCCCTGCAGCAGACACACACTGGGATTCCACCTCCCTCCTCTGCTGACGCCTGGGAGCAGAAGCATCATTGCCAGGCACGCTCCTTTATTCCCTGCACGCAGTGTAGCTGCTACTCCTCAGCCAGCTCCCACCCAGCACACACAGATGGGCCACGTGGGAGGGAGCACAAAACTCTCCCCTGTTACAGAAGGTTCCCAAACCTCATGTCCATGCCCACAGATTCTAAATATTAAGACCATGGGAATATTTTTTCTTTAAATACACGCTATCTACACTACCATTAAACATGATCACAGAGCTAAGTTACAATGCTCTTCTAGACCATTTATGCTTGGTTTGTCGTTCCAGCCTGACTGAGCTGAACAGAACAGAACAGAACACAACTCTATGTACTTGTGCAGACAAAAATCAGCAGGAACAACACTTGATTTGCTGTTTTGAAGAACAGTAATCAAATCCTGAAAACTTTCAAGACTATGTCTCACTGAAGGGGAATTAAAACCCAAAATCACTAGCTCGAGTGATTCAGGTTTGCTGCTTGTTTGGAAAGGAGGGCTGTAAGAAATGGTGAGGGAGCTTGGGAAAACAACAGGAATAGTTCACTTTACCACACAAGCAACACACACTTGTCAACTCAACTCTGCTCATTTCCAAACCAAACTCACTAAAATGCCAGTATTTACCAAACCCCCTGAAACACTTAATGAAACTCACCCTCCACAGCTGCCTCCTTGGGAGAGGAACCTCTGAATTATTTCCATGATTAGCAGTGGCCTTTTCTGATTCACAGAATCATGGAATGGTTTGGGTTGGAAGGGATCCCAAATCCCACCCAGTGCCACCCCTGCCCTGGCAGGGACACCTCCCACTGCCCCAGGCTGCTCCCAGCCCCAGTGTCCAGCCTGGCCTGGGGCACTGCCAGGGATCCAGGGGCAGCCACAGCTGCTCTGGGCACCCTGTGCCAGCCCTGCCCACCCTGCCAGGGAACAATTCCTGCCCCAGATCCCACCCAGCCCTGCCCTGGGCAGTGGGAGCCATTCCCTGGGTCCTGTCCCTCCATCCCTTATCCCCAGCCTGTCCCCAGCTCTCCTGGAGCCCCTTCAGGAACAGACACATGGACAGTTCTGTGAAATAGGGAACTTTGGAGTTCTAGCTCTGTCATTAATACTAGATTTAAAATCATACTAGGACTGGACTTCTAAAACCACAAAATACCTTTAAAAGCACAAAAGCATGCTTTTAGAGGTCTGTTTAATACATCACTGGTTTCCTTCCTGGGAAACTCTGCAAAGGTTTCCAGATGATGGATTTACACTAATTTACACTAATCCTGCTGTGGCTGGGGGTGGGTATGAGGAACCCTTCCTGCAGCCAGCTCTCCTCTCCCAGTCCACTTCAGTCTGACCTACTGCAGTCCCATCTCTCCTGAGCCTTGCTGAGGGAGGTGTCGTGTCTGTGTGCAGCTCATAGGCTCTGTGCTCTGAAACAGCCTCCATTCAGGTCTTCTGAGAGAACAGTTTCATTTGCAAACTGCTGAACAACTGAATTCTCCTATCCTTTGCATCAACCCCTCTACAGATCACATGCAATGTCGTTCTTGTGCAGGTAAAACAGCCAAGCCAGGAGGGTCACACAGGTGGCATCTTGGTCTGGAGCTGCACTCGAGATCCTGACAACCTCAAATGCTAAGTAAGCAGGTTTTTACATCCTGTGCATGCTAAAATAAATGTTCACTATCATGGAAAAAAATGATACAGACATTAGGCATGGGTAAGGCAGAGAAAACTCCTGTCTCCTTGGAAAAATGCTTGCTGTCAGGTCATGCTAAAATGTGGTAAAATTTGAAGGTAAATAGTGCTAATTAAGCAACACTACTGCTTAATTAAAAAAGAACAAGAATTAAAACTGAGGTCTTAAAACATAAAGAGACTAATCATGTGACATCCTGGGAATGCATGTGGTTGCCTTTAATGATACCACACATGGGACTGAGATTTATTTTAAAAAGAGTCATTTGTACATCAGAATTTTGACTTTGTTTCCAGTCTCACGGTATTTTGAGCTGATATTTTTGTATTTTAATATTTCACCACACGGTTTAGCACTTCAAGTAGCTCATTTATACCCCAAGTTTACTGCATTTCCTTGAATGATATCACATTTTAACACCCCTAATTCCAGTCTGATACTAATGGTACCCACAGTAATTAGCCTTCATTACAGGAAAGCTTAAGTAAGAGAAGAGGCATTCTGTGGGAATCTGCCCAGTATTTCTATTATTAATGGCTTCTGGAATCCATCAGACCATAAATAATGCATCTTTCCCTCTCTGCTGACAACTTCTTAATTCTACCCTCCTAATGTAAATTTATAACTGCAATACTGGGGGAAAAAAAGAGGAAGTGTGAGAACAGACAAACACAATTTGCTGTAAGAACATGAGCTCAAACACCTCAAGTAAACACAGGCAACACTCAGGCTTCTGGTCTGTGGATGAACAATATCAAGTAGCTTCTAAGAATTATTTATGGGGTATTTACGGTGTACTAAATTATTGTTTTAAAGTAGGTCTGAGCATCAGTTGTACACAAATGTGATGGTTATGTCCCTTGACACACGAGCACACAGAAGGCATTTCCTCCATCTGCATCAGCCAGTAGTGCGTCTCCATTTCCCCCAGAGTCCTCTGCTAATTAACTGTCCTCTTTTGTTCCCTAATATCCTAATTTCCCCTATATCCTCTGTCAAATGTCAGCTATCAGTTCCTCTCTGCCATTGGGATGAAGTGCCTGCCATCAAACAGCCATTCCCCATCCCAACAAAACTGCCCAGCCTCTGCTCCTGTTTCTTCCCTGCTGACTCCAAAGAGCAGCCTCTGCCAAAAGCTGCACCTGGTGTTTCTCCAGCCACGTTCCATGGGATGGGTGCTTCTGCCTCTCACACAAACACAGCCTCCTCTCCTCCACTCAGGGCTGTGAGATTCACAGCTGGGTGTTTCATCACACCACTGGGGCATTTCTCTTCCCTCATTTCTCCTGGCCCCCAACACCCCCTGGGCTGCAGAGCTGGGTGACCCTCCTCACTGAAAAGGCCACAAGGAAATTGTCCCTTGGCTGACACTTTTGAAGGCACACAAATACATCTCCAACACACCTGAAGGCTCCATACACACCAGCTCTCCATCCCCAGAATGCCCCAAGGAAGGATTTCAGTCCCTTTTGTACCACCCAAGGTGGAAATGCAAGGGGACCAGTGGCCCAGGCTGCAGGCTGGCAGAGCAGGGTACCCTGTGGTACATTGAGCAAACCCTGCTCCTGGGCAGGCTGCAGGCTGGCAGTGCAGGGTACCCTGTGCAGCATTTCCAGGTACATTGAGCAAACCCTGCTCCTGGGCAGGCTGCAGCCTGGCAGTACAGGGCACCCTGTGCTACATTTCCATGTACATTGAGCAAACCCTGCTCCTGGGCAGGCTGCAGCCTGGCAGTGCAGGGTACCCTGTGGAGCATTTCCAGGTACATTGAGCAAACCCTGCTCCTGGGCAGGCTGCAGCCTGGCAGTGCAGGGTACCCTGTGCAGCATTTCCGTGTACATTGAGCAAACCCTGCTCCTGGGCAGGCTGCAGCCTGGCAGTGCAGTGGAGTTCCTGTGGTACATTTCCAGGTACATTGAGCAAACCCTGCTCCTGGGCAGGCTGCAGCCTGGCAGTGCAGGGCACCCTGTGCAGCATTTCCAGGTACATTGAGCAAACCCTGCTCCTGGGCAGGCTGCAGGCACCTGGAAGGACCCAGTGTTGGGAAATGTGGGTGAGTGCTCAGGGGCCAGAGCAGCTGAGCCACAGGCAGGGGCTGGGGTTTGCTGGGTTTCTGATTTCTATGGTAATCACCAGTAGTACATAGCCTGACACCATACTACCTTAAATTTTTATTTCGTTGGCCAAGTCTAGTGATTCTTAACTGCTCCAAAACAGACTGTCACGCTTGTAGTGACTGCCTGCATGCTTTTCTTCTTTTTCCTTTTTTTGGCCTTATATTCTCCTGTTGCTTAATAGCTTTGCAAATTTTCATTTTTTTTGTTTTTTTTTTTTTTTTTTTTTTTTTTTTAATTTGGGCTTAACATTTTTGACTGTTTCTCCACGCAAATTGTTTGCCCTATTCAAGCTTAGTCAGACAAAATGAACTTTGGCAGCTAACCAAGTGCTACCACCCACTCATAAATGAATGGAATCTTCTGATAAATAATTTTTATACTGTATTATTTTTCTTTATATGAAAGAAAAGGAACCAAAGTTTTTAACTGAAGTTTTCCATGTTTTCTTTCCAGCTCATTGTGACTTTCTGCTGCTGCTGAAATCGTTGTGTCTCTGTTGCTTCTCAGTCCCAGCATCCCCTGGAACCATTCCTGCCCAAGGAAACCACGGGCAGCCATTGTCTCCAGAGCAGGAACACGTGCAGCACAGGTAGGGAGAGGGTGGCCGTCACCTCTCAGCTCTTTCTCTCTGCCTGCTGAGATGGGAGCACAGTGCCAGAGACGCACAATCCATTGCAGAAATCAGGTTTCTGCTGATTACTTATAAACATTTATAAATTATCTTTCATAGCAGTGAAACAAAAGGAGCAATCTTCTAACTAGATTTTGTAGAAATAAAGAATACTTTCCATTATTTTTAATTCAAACAAAAGCACAACAGCTGAAATCTGGTAAATCTTTAAGAAAAGAAATGTACCAAGCCTGTAAGAGAAAGGTAATATCATACTTCGTCCTGACATTTGTCTTAGATGGACATATGGTTTATAAAGATGTATTTTGGAAGCACAGCACCAAAAGCCCCACAGACAATCTCAATCAGGATATATTTTTCACATTGTACTGCTGGAGTCACTGTAAATCTCCATTCCCAGCTAAACTGTACAGTCCAACCTGCCTCACCTTTGACAGGTTGGCAGCTTAAAATTCTGCCTGTGTCTGTCTGCCTCCCTCATTCCAGTATGAAATAATGTATTTGCCCTTTTTGAATGTTTCTCTAAAACCTCACTTGCAGAAATGACAAATACATTGCTAATGGCACAGCTCTTTGGTTCTAAATTACCAGTAATTAAAGCTGAAAGGAATGTTCCAAAACAAATCTTGCAGTGTGATTAGCAGCTCCATTTGACGGCACTTCCCTGGAAATGTCAACTCCTGCAATATTGACAAGGTACACTTGAAAAGGAAAACAAAACCCAGCATGGGAGAAACTCTGTCTCCTGCTCTGGAGGCCAGGAGCAGCAGACAGAGGCACTGGGGGTGTGAAGGTTTTTCCAAGCACCACGAGGGGGACAACAGCTGGATCCTTCTGGGCTCAGCTCATTCTGGGGGGAGAGAGGCTCGAGACCCGAGTGCAGATGGATCCCTCCCACCAAGGAGAGGGTACAGGCACCCTGCTGCCTGCAGGGCTCCACCCCAGCTGCAGCAGGAACTGCAGTCCTGGTGCTGCCGTGGAACGTGGGTTTGTCCCAGTTACACTGAAAGTTAGAGCAAAGTTTAACTGCACTGCACCTGTGCCACATGCTGGCTGCAGAACAGGCATTCTATTTTACTCTCATTAAAGTTCAGAGAGGAACGAGATGGAATCAGCCTCCAATGTCTCACAGAATGCCAGAATGGCCTGGGATGGAAGGGACCCCAAATCCCCCCCAGTGCCACCCCTGCCCTGGCAGGGACACCTCCCACTGTCCCAGGGTGCTCCCAGCCCCAGTGTCCAGCCTGGCCTTGGGCACTGCCAGGGATCCAGGGGCAGCCACAGCTGCTCTGGGCACCCTGTGCCAGCCCTGCCCACCCTCCCAGGGAAGAATTTCTTCCTAATATCTGATCTTAACTCACTCTCTTTCAGTTTGAAGCCATTTCCCCTTGTCCTGTCACTACATGCTCTTGTAAAAGGTCCAGGAGTTCTGAGAGGTCAGGAAAGAGGAATTACCTGGGACCACAGAGCAGTGGAAATATTCCAGGCAGGCCAAATGGCCAAGAAAAACCACATAAGGGAAGAATTTGCCTACAAAGCAAAATCCCAGCCCAGAAGCCCAAAAGTGCCACACATGTAATTACAATACAGAGTAACAAAAGTGGATAAAATTGAGAATATGTGTTCATTGCACAGACTAAATATGCTGCTGTGTAATTCCTGCTGCTGGTTTTGTGAATGAGAATGTCTAGCGAGCTTCCAGACTGTGTCAGGACTGTCACTGTCAC
The DNA here is from genome assembly GCA_017589585.1 of Phylloscopus whistleri. Lineage (NCBI taxonomy): Eukaryota > Metazoa > Chordata > Aves > Passeriformes > Phylloscopidae > Phylloscopus > Phylloscopus whistleri. Next base: position 80,649 of record JADMLD010000912.1, on the reverse strand, counting down.
AGCAGCAAGCATCCCCCGTGCCCTCAGCCATCCTGTGACTGCTGGCAGCACGCTGGTGACAGGAGTGCTCGGCTTTGGGGGTTTACCAAACCCAATGTGTTCCCACCATCTAAACCCAAAAGTTTGCTAAGCAGGGTGCAATTACCAGAACACCTTTTCACAATGCCATGAGTCACAAATTAGAAAATTGCCTCAAATATTCATGAATTACAAACGCAGAAATGGAAGAGTTGCGTTATTAACAAGCAGAAATGGCTTTGAAAATGCACCTTGTAAAGGACTGTTTGGGAATACAATTAGATTTAAAATAGTTTATTACGAAGAAACTGAATCTATTTTTAAACAGAAATGATCAAAATGAGTCAGAGATGACTTCACTATCAGAAAAATGCAATCTCTTTTTATCTTGCTGAGAGCCAGGGAGGTTTGAGCACTCTGACCCGAATGCAGGGGGAAGTTGCCCCGGCCAGCAGCTGCAGCTCTGGCACGCCTGGGGGGCAAACTGGCACTGCACCTTTCAGCATCCCTTACAAATTCATTCCCTTCAGTTTCAAACCACAGCCCCTCCCGAGAAGCTTCACTCCAGAATTGTTCCTAAATCACTCACACTTCTAAAGAACTCTTGGGTAGAAGCAGCCACACAATTCTGCAGTGCCTGGGCTTTCTTTAGTGGGCTGAAGAGTTGCTAACTGTATTCTCACCCCCTTTGACAGCAGAGGAGATTGAGGCCTGGGCAGTGAACTTTTCATCTTTGCTCTTTGATGACAGTTCTACACGAATCAGGTGAACCAGATCTAGGAACAGCCACAGGTAAATAACAAAAGTGCTTTGTCACTCTTCAGACTTCTGCCCCCCTCCCAAAGGTGTCATGTTCATTGAACAGGTGGCTTTTAACAACAACAGAAAGTGAAAGTTCAATCAGCCAAGGTGAACATTGAGAACCCATGTCAGGTCTACAGGAAAACAGCTGAGGCAGAATTACCATGGATCAGCCTCCAAACTGGCCTCAGATGACCTTACAGATTTTTGGTTGGTATTGATGGTACCAGTGCCATAAGACTGGTGTTCTGCTCACCAGGAGAGAAGCCAGCAGTGCAGGGCAGTTCCTCTGAGTCAGAGCTGCCACTGCACCTTGATCTCCTGTTCTGTCCCTGCATCCAGGTGGTTCTGGTGGCAGGTGTGCAGCTGGGGACAATGTGGAACGGAGGAGGAGGAGTGGGCTGGAAATTAGCTCATGAAACGGATCTTTTTCAGAAAAAGCTGTCTTGTGAAAACATGAGTGGTTTGTAAAAATCCACTGAAATTTGCCAACGCCTCCCTGTGTCCCAGGCACAGTTCCAGGTGTTCTCCAGGTACCAGCTGGACTGCCTGGCAATGCCCAGGTCCCTGTGGCTGCAGAACGTGATGGGGGCTGCCTTAGGAGCCCTGACAGGCACAGCTGCACTGCAAGGAAATAAATGCCTTTAGTGACGTGGATTAGGGCAAATCCTTGCACTCCATCTCCTTCAGCCAAGGTTCAGACCACTGCTGGTCCAGGGCTCACCCTGTCCACTGTGGGAGGAGTTGAGGCTGACACAGCCCTGGGGCAGAGGGACAGGGCTGTAAATACAAAATGTGTGTGTGACAGGGTGCTGGCTGTGCCCTGTCACTGCCCCGACACTGCCACACACCCCGGGGCTCTGCCACGGCCACAGAGCAGCCAGAGCAGCCAGAGCACCCAGAGCAGCCAGAGCACCCAGAGCACCCAGAGCCCCCAGAGCAGCCAGAGCACCCAGAGCACCCAGAGCAGCCAGAGCACCCAGAGCAGCCAGAGCAGCCAGAGCAGCCAGAGCAGCCAGAGCACCCAGAGCAGCCAGAGCAGCCAGAGCAGCCAGAGCACACAGAGCACACAGAGCAACCAGAGCAGCCAGAGCAGCCAGAGCAGCCAGAGCAGCCAGAGCAGCCAGAGCACCCAGAGCCCCCAGAGCAGCCAGAGCACCCAGAGCACCCAGAGCAGCCAGAGCACCCAGAGCAGCCAGAGCACCCAGAGCAGCCAGAGCACCCAGAGCAGCCAGAGCAGCCAGAGCAGCCAGAGCACACAGAGCACACAGAGCAACCAGAGCAGCCAGAGCAGCCAGAGCAGCCAGAGCAGCCAGAGCAGCCAGAGCACCCAGAGCAGCCAGAGCAGCCAGAGCACCCAGAGCAGCCAGAGCAGCCAGAGCAGCCAGAGCATCGAGCAGCCAAAGCATCCAGAGCAGCCAGAGCACCCAGAGCAGCCAGAGCACCCAGAGCAGCCAGAGCACCCAGAGCACCCAGAGCACCCAGAGCAGCCAGAGCAGCCAGAGCACCCAGAGCAGCCAGAGCACCCAGAGCAGCCAGAGCACCCAGAGCACCCAGAGCAGCCAGAGCAGCCAGAGCAGCCAGAGCATCGAGCAGCCAAAGCACACAGAGCAGCCAGAGCACCCAGAGCAGCCAGAGCACCCAGAGCAGCCAGAGCACCCAGAGCAGCCAGAGCACCCAGAGCAGCCAGAGCAGCCAGAGCACCCAGAGCAGCCAGAGCACCCAGAGCAGCCAGAGCACCCAGAGCAGCCAGAGCACCCAGAGCAGCCAAAGCACACAGAGCAGCCAGAGCACCCAGAGCAGCCAGAGCAGCCAGAGCAGCCAGAGCAGCCAGAGCACCCAGAGCACCCAGAGCACCCAGAGCAGCCAGAGCAGCCAGAGCACCCAGAGCAGCCAGAGCAGCCAGAGCAGCCAGAGCACCCAGAGCACCCAGAGCAGCCAGAGCAGCCAGAGCACCCAGAGCACCCAGAGCAGCCAGAGCAGCCAGAGCACCCAGAGCAGCCAGAGCAGCCAGAGCACCCAGAGCACCCAGAGCACCCAGAGCAGCCAGAGCAGCCAGAGCACCCAGAGCAGCCAGAGCAGCCAGAGCACCCAGAGCACCCAGAGCAGCCAGAGCACCCAGAGCAGCCAGAGCACCCAGAGCACCCAGAGCAGCCAAAGCACACAGAGCAGCCAGAGCAGCCAGAGCAGCCAGAGCAGCCAGAGCAGCCAGAGCACCCAGAGCACCCAGAGCAGCCAGAGCACCCAGAGCACCCAGAGCAGCCAGAGCAGCCAAAGCAGCCAGAGCAGCCAGAGCACCCAGAGCACCCAGAGCAGCCAGAGCAGCCAGAGCAGCCAGAGCACCCAGAGCAGCCAGAGCACCCAGAGCACCCAGAGCACCCAGAGCAGCCAGAGCACCCAGAGCACCCAGAGCAGCCAGAGCAGCCAGAGCAGCCAGAGCACCCAGAGCAGCCAGAGCAGCCAGAGCAGCCAGAGCACCCAGAGCAGCCAGAGCACCCAGAGCAGCCAGAGCAGCCAGAGCACCCAGAGCAGCCAAAGCACACAGAGCAGCCAGAGCAGCCAGAGCAGCCAGAGCACCCAGAGCACCCAGAGCAGCCAAAGCACACAGAGCAGCCAGAGCAGCCAGAGCAGCCAGAGCAGCCAGAGCAGCCAGAGCACCCAGAGCAGCCAGAGCAGCCAGAGCAGCCAGAGCAGCCAGAGCAGCCAGAGCAGCCAGAGCACCCAGAGCACCCAGAGCAGCCAGAGCAGCCAGAGCACCCAGAGCACCCAGAGCAGCCAGAGCAGCCAGAGCACCCAGAGCAGCCAGAGCAGCCAGTCCTTTTGGTAGGACAGCAGCAGCCTGGCACAGCCATCCTGCCAGCCTTACCCAGGGCCCTGGGACTGCTAAAAACCCCCGGAGGATAAGTGAGGGATGGAGGCAAACCCTGCTGGCAGTGCTGGCAGTGAGGGCTGGCTGGGATGGGGTGGGGTGGGATGGGATGGGATGGGATGGGATGGGGTGGGATGGGATGGGATGGGATGGGATGGGATGGGATGGCATGGGGTTGGATGGGACGGGATGGGGTGGGACGGGATGGGGTGGGATGGGGTGGGACGGGATGGGCACCTCTGCCCGCCCGGCACGGCTGTGCCTGCAGCACACCTTGGAGCCTCTGCCATCTGTCCCCGCCGTGCTGCTGCCCAAAAAGCTGCCCTGAGGCCCTGCAGGGCTCTGAACCATGGCTGTGGCCTGAACAAAGCCTCAGGCACAGCAGGAACTCGGGCAGCCTTTTTTAGAGCTGGCACCCGCAGAGCCAGCGGAAAGGGACAAATGCCACATATGGCAGGAAATCCCTCAGCTCAGGAACAACCTGGGAAACGTGCAGTGATCAAAGTATTTCAGTGAAGAATTCCAGATCTAGGATCTGGCCAGAAAAGAGCATTGCATGAAAGCAGTTTCACTGCAGGAAGGCAGCAGACCTGTGGCTTGTTCTGCTCTCATGGATACAAAGACACTTCAATAGTCAAATAATATTTTTGATTTGTCACTGCTCAGCTTGGGAAAAATAGAACAGAGTTATTCCAGGAACAGGCTGCTCCTGTGAAGCAGAATGGAGAGTTTGATGTCCTGTCCTTCCCCTGCCTGGGCTCCTGCTCATTCTGCTCTGGCAGCTGGTTGGGAACAGCGGGGCTGTGGGGCCACCAAGGCCAGCCCAGCCCCAGGCCACCCCTGCTCCTGATCTGCTCTGATCTCCCTTCAAAGCTCTCCTGCAAACCTCCCTGCTGGGACACCGACCCACAGGACACAGCCCTGCTCCAGGAGGCTGCAGGAGCACCTGGCACAGGGGGCTGGGGGCGTGGGAGCTGTGTCCGAGCAGCACTGACCCTCTGGTACCACAGACTGACCACAGGTACCACACACTGACCAGAGATGTCACACACTGACCACAGGTGTTACACACTGACCACAGGTGCCACACACTGACCACAGGTGTCACACACTGACCACAGGTGCCACACTCTGACCACAGGTGTCACACACTGACCACAGGTGCCACACACTGACCACAGGTGTCACACACTGACCACAGGTAACACATGTTTTTGCAATCAATTAATCCCATTCTTTAGATAAATATCAAAGTATGTTAAGGTCTAACCACAGAATTCAACACTGAGAGCCAAAAGAGTCTTTGACATCTTCAAACCAGAAGTGAGCACTCACCAAGGTCTGTGGGAGCTCATTTATAGGATTCCTTTCCAAAAGCAGAGTTTTCAATTGCCTGTTCAATAAAACTGAAAAGAGCAAGCAAAGTTCACTGAATTAAATAGAAACACAAGAATATTTTATCTCCCTAATTTTTTTCCTGCCTTTGTTTCCCTCAGCAGAAAGGAGTAGGAAAGGCACACAAGACAATCCAGATTTCTCCATCGTTAACATCAGTGCTGGAAAACAACACACCCCAAAGCTTTCCAGCACGACAACCTGAAGTTTGCATTTATGCCCATTCATTATGCACTGCTCCAATATTTAGTATTTGATCTTTGCAAATCCTGCTTATCACTTTAAAGTCTGATACTGACTGGCCCTGTTACAAACACATCATTTGCTGTTGTTTATAATTTTGCTGAGATTTAGCTCTTGCTGAGTGCCTTCCTCCGGCTAAATCTGAGCTAAAGCTGCTCAGCCAATTTTGATAATAAGATTAGAAAGAAATATGCCCTGTTTTCATTTAATTTCATCAACTTTCCTTTTTGAAAAACTCTGGTGCTCCTGTTGTGGGAAGCAGCCTGGAAGCTTTGCATAGGGCACAAAAGACATTCATGTCACACATAAGATAATATTTTCTGATTTACCTGAAAACCTGTTAACATTTAGTCAAACCCTAAGCTTCTGAAAAATGTCAGCATGCCTAGGCTCAGAAAACAGTTGTTGTTGAGCTGCAAAATGCTCAGGGTTGCTGTGTGTGCTTTGTTTGGAGCATCTCCCCTGGGCTCAGGGGTACAGGCACATGTCACCCCAGCACAGGGAGGGGACTGTCCTGCACCCACAGCCTCCAAACAGAGACCAGACACAAACCAGCTCTAACCAGCCCCGATTTTTCACTGCTTCCATTTTGCCATTTCAATACCAGCCCTTTACACAGCTTTTCTATCCAGCAGCAGATCAGCTCCAATGAAACTCCCTGGACAAAGGGCTGGTTTCATTTCCTAGCATTGCAAATTGACTTGTTTACTGTTAAAACTCAACAAAACAAACACTAAGGAAGCTTGGTAGTTTCAGTCATAATATTTCATTACCTCTAGGAAGGAGAAACAAACATTTTGGCAGCTGTTCAACACCACATTAACATTTGTGGCAATATTTTAAGACATTTCAATTCAGTCAAAGCCTGAAAGCACTCTGTTCACATTCACATTTTGAAGTGGGGAATTCAATGGCTTTTAAAGCAGAAAAAGGAGGGAAAGGAAACCCACAAAATTTCCAAATAGCTTAGAATACAGCTTGTGGACCAGCATGAAGTAAGGACAAGATGCAACTAAAGAATATTCTGTGGGTATTTCTGATGGGCATTTCCTAAAAGCTGAGCTGCTGGTTGAAGTCAGTGGAAAAACACAAACAAGACAAAGTACAACACATGAGGGGACTAATAACTGACATTAGATTTGAGGAACCCCTCATCCAATGACAAACATACAACTTACAAACCATATCAAAATAATACCAGTCCTGTCCAATTTACAAATTGGAGAGCTGCATTTCAAAACCTTGATATTTTCCAGCTATTTTTGGAGACATAACCTTCATTTGCTGCATTTGTCTAATCACGAGTAGAGAACGTAATGATTCACGAACGAGATCCTAAAATACCTTTAGGCACCTTGTTTCAGTCACAAGGTAGAATCATGGAATTGAAAGGTTTGGGTTGGGAGGGACCTTAGAGATCACCCAGTGCCACCCCTGCCATGGCAGGGACACCTCCCACTGCCCCAGGCTGCTCCCAGCCCCAGTGTCCAGCCTGGCCTGGGGCACTGCCAGGGATCCAGGGGCAGCCACAGCTGCTCTGGGCACCCTGTGCCAGCCCTGCCCACCCTCCCAGGGAGGAATCCCTATGAAGAATTTCCCCAGAGGCACCATCATATTTCTTTAACTTTGGATAATGCTCTAGCAGCTACTGACCAAGGGCTGCCTCCTTTCCCTCCTCACCATTCTCACAGGAATGTTTATTTCAGTACCACTACTGCAAACAAGCTGGGCTGTGCTGGTCTTTTCTCCCAGTAAAAAAATAATTTCTTTGTTCCAGTTAATTACCGCACATTGGGACTTCTTGTCTTCCACTTCTGGAGTGAGAAGCAAGGAGTTGTCCAAGGACATCAACAAAGCTGGTGAGAAGTTAGTTTTGGTGGTCATGGCGAGGTGAGAGCAAGTGTCACTTCTCAGAGTGACACCTTCCTCCTTGCAGACTTCATCTGAATAGGGCCAGACAATCAATCCTCCCGAGAGTGATAAATGCCTTGTCAGACAACCATCAGCAGCAGATTAACGGGGAACCCTCTCTGACAGAGCTGTCCTTCACTGCCACCCAGGAGACTCGGCGTTTCTGACTGTGGGTCCACATCTCCACTTCCCCTACAACACCATCAAAATAGTCACCAAATGAAAATGGTACAAATCTCACATGAAAAACCAACAACTCTGACACTTCTGAAGGTAAAGGAGTTTAGAGATTCACCCTGTAATATCAGTTGGACCTTTCAGTTCGTTTGAGCTTCAGAAAACAACATTAAGCTTATCTACCATTCCCCTGCACCAAAGTCAGTACCAAAAAAAGGCATCTCAAAGTCTGACTGTGGCAATGAAACTATGGTCAGGCAAGTGGAAAATAAATACAATTGTTATTAGATTGCCTGTGTGACCAGTGATCTTACACCTGGTAACCAATTGCATGGGGAAGCTTTAATCCTTTTAGAGTGGAGAACCAGCCAAAGCAGATCTGGCAGCTTCCAAAACAAATTGTCGGGAATTGTTGATAGGACATTTTCTTCTAGATGCCAGTTCTGAGAGAGAAAAACACAAACATGTTTTAAATCCAGAAAGAGGGGCTGGGATTCCTTGGTGTGTAAAATGTCACATGTGAACACTGTAAGGGGCTCCACGTTTCTGTGGGAAGAACACCTAAAGGGCATTAAAGAATGCACAGCTGCATCAACTGCACATGGAAGTGATTTATTGAAGGATTTCTTCTTAAAAAAAAAAAATCCAGGAAATTAAGTCCATAGGTAAGAATCTGTACGTTGCCCAGAGAAGCTGTGGCTGCCCCATGCCTGGAAGTGTCCAAGGATGGGGGCTTGGAGCAGCCTGGGACAGTGGAAAGTGTCCCTGCCCAGGGCAGGAGGTGGGATGGGATGAGCTTTGATGTCCACTCAGCCCATCCTGTGACTCTGTGAAACACTGAATACAAGGGTACCAGCCAGTCTGACACTAAAGCAGGGTCACACCTGCTTGTCTGCTGCCTGAGATCTGTCCCTGTGCACAGAACAGGTAACACCCTCACACAGGGCACACCTGGAGGTGTAAGAACCATCCCATGGCAGAACAGACAGCCTGGGAAATACATTTTTGGGCCAACAGTATTCATTGCTGGATCCCGTGCATGTCCACTGGGAACTGAAGCCCTCACACAGCTGGGGACACTGACCCCACTGCCCCCAGCTGGGCTCCTGGGATGAATCCCCTCCTTCAGGAACTCCTGACCTGCAGGGGCTGCCCAGACAGGGCCTGCTGTGTGTCAGAGCGTGTTGGACCCTGAAAGCTTCCACTTCACAGGAAAGCTCAGAACTCTTAGGAAACCCGCTGCGTTGTGCTGCAGTGCCAAATCGTGCTGCTGTTTCACAGGAGCAATCGGCCCCAGTGCACAGCTAAACTGAACCTTCACATGTTTGTTATGGGGTTTTTGGGGGGGTTGTTTTTTGGGTTTTTTTTTTTTTTGGTGGGGTGGGGGGGAGGTGTGCACAAGCTCTTGAAAATTCCCCTTACCTGGACTGAACGAGGCAAAGCACATGTTCCTCAGCATGGATGCATCTCTGCTTTGAACAGACAGATGCTGCTAAATAGGCTATTCCCTGATTTTAGGAAAAAGCAGGTATGACCAGTCATTGTATCGTGCTTTTCCTGGAATAGATTTTCTTTGAGGCTACTTAGGTAATTAAATCCTAATTGCAAGCAGTGTCTGTAAACCAGAGGGCAACATTCATGGCAAATACAAATGGATCCATGGCAAGGAAGTGCTGGAAGAAGTATTGCTTTGTATTTGTTTACCCAAAGCAAAAAATATTTGGGGGTAATTTTATTTAAGGTTACATAAGAAAACACATTAGGATTGAAAGCAATGACATCATTCCATTAATTAAAGCAGGGATAATTTCAGCTAGTTTTGATCTCAGCATTGTGTTTATAATTTTATAGCAAAATAATAATGGAGAAACAAATTCACTGGCATTTCAGGGAGAGAAAGTGAATTGGGAAAGATCCATAACTTAGGTAAATCATCTTAAAGCAGGAGTTTCAATGTTCCTTTTTCAAATATTGCCCAGTTCAAGCTCCTCACTGAAGCCTGAGTTCTCTGCAGCACCAGCACAGTAACACAATACCATTTCTTTAACATAGCACTAAGAAGATTTTATCCTAATGAGGCAGAAAGAAATAGTAGAGCAAAAGTCAATAAATACGTGCCTCCATAGCTTCATTTGACTTTCAGCAGGCCAGAGTCACGAGCTCCAGTTCCAAAGCAGCAGCCAGAACTAAATGACTGAATTCTCAGAGTGCATCTTATTAAACTGTAGCAGCATATGTCCTTAATTTCTTAGTAAAACATTTGGTTAATCTAAATAAATGAATGACACAAGGAGAAAAAGAGACATGTAAACAAAAAGAAAAACAACAAGAACTTATAGGAGGCAGAAATCACCAAAAAATTAAAGGGCTGAGTTGCTCAAATAGTGCCAGAAATAAAATCACTCTTTCACACGATTAGGCAAGAGAGAGCATTACAGCAAAGAGAAAATTAAGCAGGATACATATTTGATACTGCAAAAGGCTAAACCAAAACAAGCAACTGAAGTAGCTGCACGAAGCTCACCAGCGTGGGAGGTGGGAGTTTGGCAGGAGGGAGGCAGCACTTGCATCACACTTTGGTTTCAGCACCTGCTGTAAAGGCCCTGTGAGGCCCCTGGAGCTGCTGCTGGCACCTGCAGGGTTGGCAGGAGCCTTGGACTGCTCTGAAAGGTGAGAGCCTGCCCCTGCCAGAATGTTCAAGCTTTGATTTCAGGGCTGCAGGAGCTCTGCTCCTGCTTCCTCTGGGCCACTGCAGGTGATCACAGAGCCACGGAATGCTTTGGGTTAGGAGGGACCCCAAATCCCCCCCAGTGCCACCCCTGCCCTGGCAGGGACACCTCCCACTGTCCCAGGCTGCTCCCAGCCCCAGTGTCCAGCCTGGCCTGGGGCACTGCCAGGGATCCAGGGGCAGCCACAGCTGCTCTGGGCACCCTGTGCCAGCCCTGCCCACTCTCCCAGGGAACAATTGGGCTGCTGACCATCAGCAGTGTCTGGGCCAGTGACCATCAGCAGTGTCTGGGCCAGTGACCATCAGCAGTGTCTGGGCCAGTGACCATCAGCAGTGTCTGGGCTGCTGACCATCAGCAGTGTCTGGGCCAGTGACCATCAGCAGTGTCTGGGCTGCTGACCATCAGCAGTGTCTGGGGCAGTGACCATCAGCAGTGTCTGGGCTGCTGACCATCAGCAGTGTCTGGGGCAGTGACCATCAGCAGTGTCTGGGGCAGTGACCATCAGCAGTGTCTGGGCCAGTGACCATCAGCAGTGTCTGGGCCAGTGACCATCAGCAGTGTCTGGGCTGCTGACCATCAGCAGTGTCTGGGCAGTGACCATCAGCAGTGTCTGGGCCAGTGACCATCAGCAGTGTCTGGGGCAGTGACCATCAGCAGTGTCTGGGCCAGTGACCATCAGCAGTGTCTGGGGCAGTGACCATCAGCAGTGTCTGGGCAGTGACCATCAGCAGTGTCTGGGCCAGTGACCATCAGCAGTGTCTGGGGCAGTGACCATCAGCAGTGTCTGGGGCAGTGACCATCAGCAGTGTCTGGGCTGCTGACCATCAGCAGTGTCTGGGGCAGTGACCATCAGCAGTGTCTGGGCCAGTGACCATCAGCAGTGTCTGGGCTGCTGACCATCAGCAGTGTCTGGGCTGCTGACCATCAGCAGTGTCTGGGCTGCTGACCATCAGCAGTGTCTGGGCTGCTGACCATCAGCAGTGTCTGGGCTGCTGACCATCAGCAGTGTCTGGGGCAGTGACCATCAGCAGTGTCTGGGCTGCTGACCATCAGCAGTGTCTGGGGCAGTGACCATCAGCAGTGCCTGGGGCAGTGACCATCAGCAGTGTCTGGGCCAGTGACCATCAGCAGTGTCTGGGGCAGGCACTGCCCCGGCCCAGTTGCAGGTGCCTGGTTGAGCTCCATGAGGCTCAGACAGCCCCAGCTCTCCAGCCTGCCCAGGTCCCTCTGGAGGCCCCATCCCTGCCCTCGGGAGTGTCCCCACACACCCTGGGTGCCACTGTCAGCCCCACTGCCAGCCCTGTCTCTGAGACAGCAAACAGGGGGAATCCCACTCCTCACTGGGCTCCACAGGGTCTGGATCACAGCTCGTGTCTGTGACCATCCAGCCAAGTCCACAGCCACTGAGTGGTCCATCCAGCAAATCCCTGTCTTCTAACACGATTTATTAGTTAACCGTGGTGGTGTTAAAAGACTTTGAACAGCTGGCTCAGAGTCATTACTATCAGCATCTTTAAAAATAGAATTGGCAGTATTTACAGAAACACTAATGATAGGAAAATATGTGAAATTTCCCTCTTATGTAATGTTTATTGAAAGAATTATGTGTTCTGTTAGAGGGGCTTTTAAAAATAAACATAGGCTTTTCTCTGTAGGCTTTCTTCTGAAGGCATGTCAATTTTGGGAAGCACGGTAATATTCCTCTCATCATCTTAAACATGTTGCAATTAGTCATTATATTCAGGATAGGGCTTTTTAAGGAATCTAATATCACAGTATCTTGTCCCCCTTGTTTCTATGCCCAAATCAGGAGTTTCTCACAATATTTGCCTCCTTTGCAGTTTTGTGACAATTGGTGGTGTTTTTGTTTAAAAACTGCTTCATCAGCTTCCTGAGACCAGATAAGCATGAAGAACATAATGCTGCTTCATGCAGTTCTATTTCTATTTACACTGGTTTTATTCAGGATAACTTCACTGATACCAAGGAACCTGATCCTGATTTATAGCAATGAAAGGAGAAAATTGTAATAATTTTGTGCCACCAGAAACACGACAGAATGGGAACTGTAAGAGCTCCCAGTAGAGTACAGCATAACAAGGTAAACTCCAGGATCCGTGCTGCTTAATTGAAATGTGAGATTAACAGTGGAAATTTAAATATTATCTTCAGTTTCCCTCGTACTAATTTTGACACGATACAAAATACGCAGCTCATGCTACTTGGGAATGAGAACGATCAGTCATTCCTCACAGAAGACTCATTCACTTGCAGAAGTGAGGCATTTGAGAAAAGTGGGATGAAATAATCACTGATACAAATACTTTGATTAAAATAATAATCCAGGAGTTTAATAAAGAATTTATTTGGCTTTATGGTGTCTCCCAGTAAAATGAATGCACATTGACTTTGCCCATTGAATGTCAGTGGGTTTTGATGATGGTTCTGACTGGACAGAGAGTGAGTTTGGCTCAGCATATGCAATTCTGTAAGTCTGGAGATGATTTCACGGCTGGTGGAGTGAAAGAAAACTCTCATCTCTTCCAATCTGTGGGAAAAGAGGGAATACACAAAAGTAAATGTGAAAAGATGGGAAAAGACAAACACTCCCAAAGGTCCGAGTGGCGGCTGTGCCCTTTGCCAGGCTCTGCTCTCAGCCAGGTGAGACCCTGCAGTGCCAGCTCCCCTGCCCAGGGCTGCCCCAGCCCCTGCCCCTGCCCTGCGGGCTGGCCAGCGGCCACACTCTCCTGGCCAATGCCACACTCTCCTGGCCAATGCCACACTCTGCTGGCCAATGCCACACCCTCCTGGCCAGTGACCTCCCAGCACCGGGAGCCTCAGAGCACCAGGGTGGATGCGGGGGCTCCCAGCCTGGAGCCCCTGCGGGCTGGCCAGCGGCCACACTCTCCTGGCCAGTGGCCACACTCTCCTGGCCAGCGGCCACACTCTCCTGGCCAGCGATCTCCCAGCACTCTGAGCCTCGGAGCGCCGGGGTGGGTGCGGGGGCTCCCAGCCTGCAGGGCTGCTCCGGCCCCTCCCTGCACTCCTGGCACAGGCAGTGCCCTCGGGCAGCTGGGCTGGGGCACTGCTCACTGCCCACCACAGCAGCTCTGGGGTCCCTGAGGTTTGCTCCTGCTTTCCCCGGGAGGAACAGAACCTTCCAGGCTTATTTATCTTTTGTGATCTCAGCAAACCGTCCAATCTGCTGTGTGCTCACAGCTGCCAGGACTGACAGACACGCATAGAGTATGGACTTCCACTGGTAAAATGCCTGATTGTCTCTTCATGAAACACAAACCACTAAAACAAGACTGGAAAACAAAGAGGAAAAACTGCAAAAAGGAGTAATGAACTCTCAGTGTTTTCAAGGACAGCCTGTTCCCAGTGACCCCTTTGGCCACCCAGATTGCACATTTGCCCCTTAGAGGTGCAGTCAGAGCTACAGCCAAAGATGTTTGAGGAATAAATTACTGTGAAAGTCAGCTTTTATTTAAACTCCCTCATTTCAAACACAAAGTGGTTCTCTGTTTCCCTGGAGACCGGGATATGTAAGAAGGCAGAATTTTCTCTCCATTTCCCTTTCCTACTCTGGACCATTGTTAGAGCAGGTTTTGGATTTTCCTTTTTCCCTCCTGCAGGACTGGCATTAATTATGACTGGTCATTTTCCTCAGGTGACTGGAGTTGTGCCACTGAGGTGGTGACCTGTGCTGAGACTCCCAACATGCAGGTGTTGCTGACATCTTTCACTGCACCTTCCTCACTGGCTTTAAAATTTATGTCAGACACGAGTGTCCAATGAACAGAAAATGAGCCACTTTTCAAGGTCTTGAAGAAGAAAACTTCTACAATTAAAATGCATATAATTCTGCTATAATAATGGAGCACTAAAAGAAAACCAACAAAAACCTTACAAGGTCTTTTATTTGTCTCCTATTTGACTCCTGATTAGGAAGGCGAAACCACTTACTACACTGCTGAATGAAGAATAAATTGAACAAACCCTGTGTTGCACTGTCTGCCTCTGCACAGGGAAAGGAATTAGGAGACAGAGTGAAATGAAACCCCCCTCTGGCATGAAGACAAACACATCCTTATGTCCCAGTCCTTTTCCTATATGGCATCTTGAACATGTATTGGGAAAAGACTCTGACTCTGTGCTCTGGGTTTCATTGTCCAAATATTAGTGGAGAATGCGAAAGAAATGACAACTGACTGAAGCTGTTTGATGGCATCTTTCATACTTTTCCAGCAGAATGTAAAGGCAGGAAAAAGGAAGGAGGAAAGCTGATAGCTCAGAGATTCACAGTGTATTTAAACACAAACCTATACCTAAACAAAGCTAAAATTACTGTCTTGTATAAAAGTGTTCTATCTTTTTATTTGAGAGCAAATTCTTTCTGATTTTTCAAAGAAATATTCTTTGAGAACTATTCTTTGCCTTTGGAAAACTGTTCTTAAATGATACCCTTCTATTGTAATCCTTTTACAACTTCCAGGCTCTTTGAAATAATGATTGCCTCCTCGCACACATTCTGTGAGGAGCACAATAACTGACGTATCCATTTCAAAACATGCTGGGAAAGAAAGCAGTACCAATTTTAAATGAAAACTTGGGAAGCAGCATCTCAGGAACCATGAAAGTACTGCTGGTGTAACAGCTGTGGTCTACTGGCCCAAGGGCTGTCCCTTGCCAGGAGGTTTCTGGCGTGGTCTGCTGGCACCGAGAGTTATTTCTGAGAGATGTTTTTCATTAGCCATTCCACGAGACATTCCAGTTCAGCAAGCCATGAAAGCCCAAGGCACGAGCATGTTCCAGCTCAGCATCCTCATGAGTTTAGCAAGACCAAGTGCTGGTGCTATGCCTGGGCTGGGGCAACCCCTGGTATCAGTGCAGGCTGGGGGATGAGCAGGTGGAGAGCAGCCCTGGGAGAAGGACCTGGGGTGCTGTGGGTGAGAGCTGGCCATGCCCCAAACCCCGCCGTGCTGGGCTGATCCCCCAGCGTGGGCAGCAGGGGAGGGGGGATTCTCCTGCTCAGGTGAGACCACACCTGCAGAGCGGCCTCCAGCCTTGGGGCCCGGCACACCGGCCTTTTGGAGCAAGTCCAGAGGAGGCCATGGAGATGGTTTGAGGGACTCAGCACCCGTCCCATGAGAACGGCTGAGAGAGTTGGGATCGGCCAGAACGGAGAATAAAAAGCTTTGTGGCGACCTCATCGCGGCGTTCCAGTGCCTGGAGGGGGCCTACGAGAAGGATGGAGAGAGACTGTTTACAAGTGCCTGGAGCGACAGGACAAGGGGGAATGGCTTCTAGTGACTTCCGATATCGGTAGTGAGCCCTCGGGACCGACGCAGGACGAGCGGTGTGCGCTGGCACAGGCACCGCCGGGCGCCGGGGAAAGGCTGGGCTGCAGCACAGAGCCGCCGGTCCTGCCGCTGCGGTCCTTGCCGCCGAGATTAAAACAACGGGGCCGGTGCGGGGCCGGGGCCACCGGGCCGGGCGGGGCTCAGCGCCGGGAGCTGCGGGGCCGGCACCGCGCCCACGGCCCGGCCCGGAGCGCCGCCCTCGGCGCGGCCGCAGCCCCGGGCCCGGGGGATGCGGGCGGAGCCGGGAGGTGCATCCCGGCCCCCCCGGCTCCCGGGCCCGCCCCCGGCTCCCGGCCCCCTCCCTGCTCCACCCCGCTGTCCTCATCCCCCGGCCCCGCTCCGCTCACCCCGCCCCGCCCGCATCCCCCGGCCCCCGGCCCCGCTTTATCCCCCGGCCCGCATCCCCCGGCCCCCGGTCCCGCTCCATCCCCCCGCCCGCATCCCCCGGCCCGGCCCCCTCCATCCCCCCGCCCGCATCCCCGGCCCCGCCGCTCGGCCCCGCCCGCATCCCGGGCCCCGCTCCGCTCCCCCCGCTCTGTCCCCGCCCCGCCGCGCTGTGGCCGCCGCGGGCAGCGGGCGGGAGGCGGCGGCGCCGGGCGCTGCCATGCGGGCGGGCGGCGCCGGGGCGCGGGGCGGCTGAGGGCGGCGGCGGGGCCGGCCGCGGGAGCCGCCGGGCCGGCGGGGAGAGGCCGCAGGGCATGCCAGCCGCCTGCCCCGATGTTTCACTGGAGCAAGTGGAAGAAGAGGATGGGAGCGAGCGCCTCCTCCTCCAAGAGACCCGTCTTCGACGAGCGGGAGGACGGTGAGTGCGGACCGAGATGCTCCGGGGTGCCCGCCCTGCCCCGGGATGCTCTGCCCTGCCCGGGATGTCCAGCTCCGGGGCGCTCTGCCCTGCCCTGCCCAGCCCCGGCGGTACCGTTGCCGCGGTGCCCGGGGATGCCCAGCCCGGGATGCCCAGCCCGCGGTGCCCAGCCCGGGATGCCCAGCCCGCGGTGCCCAGCCCGGGATGCCCAGCCCGGGGTGCCCAGCCCGGGGTGCCCAGCCCGAGGTGCCCAGCCCCGGGGTGCCGAGCTGCCCCCGGCCGGCGCCGGGGTCCCAGGCGGTGCCCCCGGTGGAGCGGGCTGCGGGGGCTGCGGGGGCTGCGGGGGCTGCGGGGGCTGCGGGGGCTGCGGGCGGGGGCCGTGCCCGGGTGCGGGGCTCCGGCCGGGCCTTGCTCCCCCGCAGGACGCGGGGACCCTGCCCACGGCCACCCCACGGCCACGGGGCGGCCGCCGTTAAAACGAGGGGGGCTGAGAGGGGGCGGCGAGGGGACAGCTCAGCAGCAAAGTTTGGGTCTGTGCACGGACAGGACAGCCCCGCTCGTACCAAGGGCGGAGCAGGCACCCGAACACTGCTGCCAGCGCAGATAGCTGCTTTGGGGTTTGTCCCAAAATACAAGTTGGGTTGGTTTTTTTTAGAAATACACCGTGAAATCCCGCCGTTGCATTAGCAATCTCGGGTGCGGGGTGAAATTTCGGAGGAGTGAAGGAAGGAAACTTTGACTGTGGGTGGGGGAAGAGTCGGGAGAGCCATCGGGCCAGCAGCCGGGTGCCGGGTGGCTGGGGCAGTCCCGAATGCTGCGCTGGCCCTGTGGCACCAACCGAGCACACACAAAAATCCCTGTGTGTGTGTTGGGGGCGGGTGGTGGTGCTGGGATTGTGCACTGGATAAAGCTGGAGTTAGATGTGTTAATTTGAGTGTGAGTGCAATGATGTGAGGGTCGGGGTCTGCTGGAATTCCCTCGGTGAGGGGACCACACCTGTCTGTGCTGCTCTGGCAGTTGACAGAGGTTAAATCAGGCAAACTTTTCCTGGCACAAGAGCTGGTTGATTTCTCCAACACGTTTTTATTAGCAATTCACACTGAGCAAGCCGAGTAAAGACACTTAAATCGGAGTCTTTGCTGCTATTTCATTCTGAAAGCAAAATTTCTTTCTGAGAAGCTTTTAATTCTGCCCTGAGCCTGTGTGCAGCCAACCAGGGCGAGCGAGCTCTGCAGCTGAATGACTGCTGACAGGAGCCTGGGAACACCTCCTCAGGTACTTTCGAGCAGTGCTTTCGCTGTGTCCCAATTACTGGCACAGCGCTTCCTTGATATCTCCTGCTTTTCCATAATTCCTTGTTAGAGTGTGCTCAGAGCAATTACAGTGTTGTTCCAGTGAACTCATATTTACTGTCATGGCACAGTTGCTATGGTGATCTCTTAAGACATCCCAATAACTTCCCTAGATAAAGAAGCCAGTTGATACTTGGGTTTGTGTGTGACATAATGTGGAAGAGTTACTAGCGACAACAATTCAATGAGAAATCAATTAAAAATATGAAAAGGAAAAGACCATTTGGTCTGTGAAATTTTGGCCGTACGTGGTTCCTTGTGATGGATCCTCTGTACAAGGATGAGCCTGACTGCTGAAATCCAGCAGATAATCCCTGTTGGTTTGTCAGGGTGGATGTAAATAGAAGGTGAACGTTTATTGTAGTCAGTAGTAACACAACTAGTATTCTCCCTCAGATAAATCCGACTCCACATCATTGCAGACCTTACAGTCTTTGTCCCTGACTTCCTGGGGACCAGTCTTGGGACTTCACTGAGTCACTGGCTCCTGTCACACCGCTGTGGCTGAGCAGTGCATGAGGGATGTTCTGGGGGTGAGCAGCCATGTGTTTGCTGTCTCTTGGTGTAAAACACCAGGCTGCAGAGGGTTACCCACTGTCTATCCCTCCATTAAGAACTGCTGCTTCTCCTCAGCCTGCACCTGTCCAGCCCTCTGGATAAGTGCAGGAGCTGCTGTTGGATCTCCTCGGGATAAGTGCAGGAGCTCCTGTGTCACACCCCTCTCTCTGGAGGGCCACGGCTGCTGCCGTCCTTCTTGGTGGGATGTGTGGGTTGAGCTCTCCAAGTCTGTGCCTCCAAGGGTAAACTGAGTATTCCAGAGTATGTCCTAAGGACCTTCTCTCAAGCCTCTCCACTTTTGCAGCATCTTTTCTGCCCGTGCTGGGGCTGGGCTTGTTCTCTGGCAGAGATGGAAGCTGGTGCTGGTTCAGCTGCTGTGTGGGGCTGGCTCCTGGTCCACCCAGGGCCAGGGCGGTGTGGAGCTGAGCTCTGGGGAGCCATGCCCGAGGCACAGCTGTGCTGCTCCCTCCTTGCCTCCCTTCCTGGCTGCTGTGGTGTCCCCATCCCCAGCTTCCCCCGGTTCAGGTGACCTCCCGTGGCGGTGAGGCGGGTGCAGGCCAGGTGTGCCTGGTGCTGGCCAGGTGTGCCTGTGTGTTTTGGGGTGCCCTGCCTGGCTGCAGTGTGCACACTCTGCTGTTCCCTGCTTGCACACACAGCCTGCTGGATATTTCTGGGCTTTCAGAACTGGGTTCAACTAATAGGAAAGCTGACTGTGGAAGGACAGTGCCTGTGTCTGTGTGTGCTTCCAGGGAGCCCTGGGCTGGGGGAGATGGGTTTCTCTGCCTGTGGGAGCTGCTGCTCCAGCTGGTTCCAGTCCCACAGAAAACCTGGCAAGCTGCACATCCATCAGCTGGGAGCGAGCTGCAGCCTGTCCAGCTGGAGACACTGCCCAGGGATGCCTTTTTGAGAGCTTGGTTTTGGCAAGGTGCGTGGTACCCTGTTCATGAACAGAGAACGTTAATGAACGGAGGGGAAGGAGGAAAAACAAAGTAAGGGGAAAAGTATGGGAAGAAAACAAGGCAGAAGAACAGAAGGGCTGCAGGGTGGAGCACTCGGAGTTACGGTGTGCTGGAGTAAGGTGGGCTCAGTGAGCTGAAGTGAATTGTAGTGGGCTTGAGGGTTCTGCATTACCACTGTGGGCTCTTTTCCATCAGGAAAAACACACCATTGTCTGCAGGGGCTTTTCAGGGTTTGTTAGTTATATCTGCAAGGATCTTTAAAAACTCCTCACTCAAGGAGAGGATTTGTCCTCCAGCCCCACAGAAGGGAGGTCACTGCCTGTCTGCTGGCTGAGACACATCTCTCTCTGCAGGGCACGGGGCTCTGGGGTGTCTCACAGAATCACAGAATCATGTGGGTTGGGAAAAGCCTCCAGGATCATCCAGTCCAAGCCGTGCCCACCAAGGGATCCCCAGCCTGTCCCCAGCCCAGGGCACTCAGTGCCACCTCCAGGAGTTCCTGGGACACCTCCAGGGATGGGCACTGCAAACCTCCCTGGGCAGTGCCAAGGCCTGAGCTCCCTTTCCATGGGGAAATTCCTGCTGTGCCCACCCTGAGCCTGTCCTGGCCCAGCCTGGGGCTGTTCCCTCTCCTCCTGTCCCTGTGCCCTGGGAGCAGAGCCCGACCCCCCCGGCTGTCCCCTCCTGGCAGGGAGTTGGAGAGCGAGAGGAGGCATGGAAGTCACGAGGCTGGTTTGTCATTTAGGCAGGAATTATGCTGTCATTCTGGGAAACAGCCAAGCAAGTTTTATTGACATCTCCCTCCTTTAAAAAAAAATAAAATTATTTTTTTAAAATTTTTTTTATATACCAAAAGTGAGGAAAACCTGTCATTGTGAAGCCAATGGGAATGTTTTAAGCCAGGTATCTAAAAAATGCTTAGCAGAGTTGTTGGACTCGGGCACCGGGGCTGAGCAGGAGGAAATTCAGGGCACACTTAGTGCTATTAGCATTGCCCACAGTTGTGTTACACGAGAGAGGGGGGAAACCACAGCATGATTTATCTCTCTGTGCAATTATGTCTGAAGAGGAATTTCAAGAGTGCATTTTGGATGTGGCTTCTCCTGAACCAGAGTGGTTTACTAAAAAAACTGTGTGTAAATATACATGAGAATCTGTGAAGCCATCTGCTGCTTTTTGCTTTGCTGTGCCTCCCCTTGCTGACACGAGGCGAGTGGTCCAGGGTTCCTGTCCGTGTCCTGATGCTGAATTAGTTTTTCTGCTGATGTACAAGGTTTTAATGGTGCAGCCCAGTGACTCTCATCATGATTAGTATTTTGTCTCAATCACTTTTCCCCCCATCCCTTGTTTGACTCTGCCAGAATGCAGATGGTGTTTTGTAAGGGGGTCAGGTGCAGGCGCCTGTGTTTATCCTACTTGCATCAAAATCAACTTCTAAACGCGAGTTTCCAGTTCTACAGCTCCTGGTGCAGCTGTCCCAGTAGAGCAGCCTGACTGTGTGCCCAGGGTTAGTCCGGGTCGCTCTGGGTGTCATGGGCTGTGTCCCCTCTGGGGGAACAGGCTCAGCTAACCCAGGGGCAGCCAGCAGCGTTTGGGGTGTGCCGGGTGCCGGGGTGCCGTGCTCCCTCTGCCCTCGGGTGCTGTTGGTGGATGTGGGGCTGAGGGGTCTCAAAGAGCCGCTCGGAGCTTCCCAGCAGAGAAACTCTGCTCTGTGAGACGTGGTTATGTGGAAACGCAGGCACCCCTGACCCGCCCTGCTGCCGCCCCTCTGCCTGTGCCCCGCAGCTTTGGGGACACGCGGGGACCCTGCAGCCCGCGCTGCCTCCCCATCGCTCCTCACCCCGCGGCGGGGCACCGGCCCACGGAAAGGGCGAGAAGCTGCAAACCCTGGCGGAGCTGCTTAAAGGAATACCCAAATATTTTGATATCAGGCCGTGTGCTGGCAGGCGTGGGGTCGCACAGCGGGAGCAGGGGCAGCCCGCCTGCGGTGCCCGGCTCGGAGCGCTGTGCTGGGCACGGACGGACCCGGGCGTGCGGTGCCCGGCCGGCCCTGCATCCCCCGGCATCCCGCAGCCGCCTCCCCCGAGCCTGCCCCGGCCGGGGCTGCTGGCTGCAGCTTCGGGCACTCCCGGACCCGCCGTCCTTGTCATCTGCACCCCGTGGAACCCAGGGCTTCAGTCCTCGCACGTTGGCAAGCTCCTTGTGCTCCTGCTTTTACTTCCCGTGTCCTGCTGCCGTGGGAGTGAGATGTCCAGCATTCCCCACTCTCTCAGCAGTAGTTTTCCAGCTTGGGATTCTTCCCCATAACTTTCTGTTCCGGGGGCTGGGACCTTCAGGGGAACAAGGGCATGCTGCCAGACAGTCAGGGTTGGGGCAACAGGGACATGGAAGGATGGGGAGCAAAGCCTGACCTCCCTTGTTCTGTGTCCTTCACCTCTGGGAAGACCCAAACCCTTCTGGCCAGGTTTGTGACAGGCCTGGGGACATCCTGCTGTGCTGCTGGGAGATGGATCCAAGGACTGGGAAAAGTTTCTCTCTCTCCTGAGGTGGTCAGTGCCATAAACCACGTGCTGGTCTTGGGGCAGCCAGCATGGCCTGGCTGTGTCCCCTGGTCCCTGTGGGCCAGGGCTGCCCCTGAGCATTGTCCCTGCTCCTGCTGCTGCCGGCCGTGCTCCTCACAGAACCCGACTGTCACCTCAGCTGGGCAGGGCTTGCCAGCCCTGGGCAGGAAACATTGCCTTCTTACTGGAAATCTGTGCTCCAGTGCCCACTAAGGCAGCTGAAAAATCCCAAATACTACTTATTTGGGGTCAGATGCAGATGTGTTAACCTTCCATGCTCTGCAAACCACGACTAAAGTGTTCCCTGCTCAGACTGCAAAGAGAACTTTTCCCACAGCCTGACTTCCACGGCTGTGGGTTGGGAGCACAGATGTCTTCCCTGATATTTAAACACAAGGGAAAAAAGCCTTTCTGTACAATCAAAGTGGTAGCTAAGTAAGTGAGCGGGGGGAGGAGGGAGTGGGAATTGCAAGGAGGTGTCAGCAAAGCTGTGCTTAGAGCATCGTCAGCCGGGCTTTGTTCCGGCTGCCCGCGGATCCGGGATGTTTGGCCCGTGCTTGCCCAGGGCTCTCTGTCCATGGGCTCTCTGTCCCTGGGCTCTCTGTCCATGGGCTCTCTGTCCATGGGCTCTCTGTCCCTGGGCTCTCTGTCCCTGTGGCTCTCTGTCCCTGGGCTCTCTGTCCCTGTGGCTCTCTGTCCCTGTGGCTCTCTGTCCCCGTGGCTCTCTGTCCCTGGGCTCTCTGTCCCTGTGGCTCTCTGTCCCTGTGGCTCTCTGTCCCTGTGGCTCTCTGTCCCTGGGCTCTCTGTCCATGGGCTCTCTGTCCATGGGCTCTCTGTCCCTGGGCTCTCTGTCCCTGTGGCTCTCTGTCCATGGGCTCTCTGTCCCCGTGGCTCTCTGTCCCTGTGGCTCTCTGTCCCTGTGGCTCTCTGTCCCAGTGGCTCTCTGTCCCTGTGGCTCTCTGTCCCAGTGGCTCTCTGTCCCTGGGCTCTCTGTCCATGGGCTCTCTGTCCATGGGCTCTCTGTCCCTGTGGCTCTCTGTCCATGGGCTCTCTGTCCATGGGCTCTCTGTCCATGGGCTCTCTGTCCCTGTGGCTCTCTGTCCCAGTGGCTCTCTGTCCCTGTGGCTCTCTGTCCCAGTGGCTCTCTGTCCCTGTGGCTCTCTGTCCCAGTGGCTCTCTGTCCCAGTGGCTGTCTGTCCACGGGCTCTCTGTCCACGGGCTCTCTGTCCCTGTGGCTCTCTGTCCACGGGCTCTCTGTCCCTGTGGCTCTCTGTCCCCAGCCTCCTGGCAGAGCCACCACCCCTCATTTCTGCCAAGGATGGAGAACTTTTCTAGGCATGAAGCTTTGCAGTGTCATGTAATTGCAAAACCAGGTTAAACCCTGGGAATCCAGCAGTTTCAAGTCACGGAGGTGTGTGGTACCACGTGCAGTATTGGGGTTCCTGGCCCTGGCCTGGTTAATGACTGTGCTGCCCCTCTGCACCCTGCTGCCTGTGGTCCCACCACGCAGTGCTGGCTGAAGTCTGAAGAAAGACCCTTCTCGAGGGGTTCGTGTGTCTGTGGGAGATGTGAGGAGAGGAGATGGGGGTGAAATGAGCCCTCAGGGCAGCTGAGACTGTTCACATGGAGCTGGAGTAACAACAAACAAACAAACACAACAGCAGATTGAGGGACATTTGATGGATAGGGAGGGACAAGGGCAGTCAAGGAAAAGTCACTGGAAGTACCATTCAAGTGAAATATTCAATCAGATTAATTCTTGGTGTATTCTGTGCAGGCCACAGTCCTCATGACTAGCTTGGAATGGGCTTCCTGTGATTTGGGAATAACAAGCAGGAGGACGTGGCCAGGGATCTGCCTGGCTCCCTCCCCATGTCCCCAGTGCTGGCGTGGTGACCTTCCTGGGGCTGGCATTCCCCAGTGCCTGCAGCTGCCCTTTCTGGGACACACGTCCTGGGACAGGGAGCTGATGGGGCTTGTGGAGAGCAGCAGGGCAGCAGCAGGAGCTGTGCTCTCAGTGCTGCTGCGGAGGCAGCACAAGGTCACCTCCCTCCGTGCCTGCTGCAATGGCAGGGAGCAGCACTTGACAAGAGAAACCCTCCCAGAAATGAAAAAAGCTGCTCTTTGTGCAGTTTGGAACTTTCACCATCTGAAGCTGGGGTGCTGAAGTGGTGAAGCAGCTGGCTGGGCTCTCGGTGTGTCACATCAGGGGAGGAGGGGTGTGGAGCTGGTTCATGCCACGGCCCCACACAGGGCTGGGGAGAGGCTGCGTTTCCTTCTGAACATTGCTTCATTCCTTGTGGGGATGCCTGGAGTGCAGCCTTGCTCACCCACAGGGGGTTGTGCCCTGGCTCAGGGCTTGGCTCTCCACTGGCTGTGGACACAGGGGAGTGTCTGTGAGTGTGCCCAGCTGGGCTGGGGCAGGGGACACTGCTGAGCCCCTTGTTTGGGGCAGCCTGGGATGCACAGGCAGCTCTGACTTTCCCACTCTATTTTTCCCACTCAGCAGGCTGTGGAGCCTCTCATGGCTGGGGGGTTGTTAGGGGGCAGTTTCCACACCTGGCTGCACATCCTGTCCCAAGCCACCCCATTAATCACCACTGACACCTGCCTGTGCTGGGGTGTGGCCACGGGTCCCAGAGGCAGCACAGGGAGCGTGGCAGGCTCCCAGGGCTGGCAGGCAGGGTGTCCCTTCCAGATGTGGTGTGTGCCAGCCCTGCCCAGGTGTGTTCCAGCCCTGCCCAGGTGTGTTCCAGCCCCACCCAGGTGTGTGCCAGCCCTGCCCAGGTGTGTTCCAGCCCTGCCCAGGTGTGTTCCAGCCCCACCCAGGTGTGTGCCAGCCCTGCCCAGGTGTGTGTTCCAGCCCTGCCCAGGTGTGTGCCAGCCCTGCCCAGGTGTGTGCCAGCCCTGCCCAGGTGTGTGTTCCAGCCCTGCCCAGGTGTGTGTTCCAGCCCTGCCCAGGTGTGTGCCAGCCCTGCCCAGGTGTGTGCCAGGGAGGGGATCCGTGCTGGCTGGGCCCTGGCTTGGTGTTTATCTCCTGAAGCAGCTGGGACAGCCTGAGAGCTCCTGTGCACGAGAGAAGACAAATGTCAGTGTCCTCTTTCCCTCTCCCACTGCTCTTCAGGAACTCAGTCGCTTTCAGTGACAGTTATGGAAAATTAAAAGTGCTTGGGATGTGTGGGAACAGCCGTCTCTGAGCACTGCCAGGCAATGAGGTGTGACAGTGTGACAGTGTGACAGTGTGCCAGTGTTGATGTGTTCATTTACATCTCAGGTGGTGTTCAGGGCTCTCCCAGTACCTGGGAGTGCTGAGGAGATGCAGGCACTGAATGATGTTCAGAATTTCGTGGCTTGCTGGTTTGCCTGTGCCCGTGAATCCTTACAGGCTGATGTTAGTCCTGCTGTGTAATTTAATTAAATTAAATTAAACTGCAATGTAATGTCTTTATAGCTTTGCTGATGTTTCTGGAAGCTGATAAATTTCATTTGTTATTCTAGAAAATACCCTCACTTGGTTCTGGTGGCTCCAGCAAAGAGCTGATGGGCTCAGGCTGATGATGCCTGAGTGACTTTCAGGGTAACCTGCAAAGGGCTGTCCCAACACAGAGTTACCTCATTGCCCGAGTTTGCATTTGGTTACAGCTGAGCTGTCCAAAGATGCAAGTGATATTTTGTATTTGCATGGGTGATCTGTGCACTGGAGCGCCGGGGAAAAGTGCCTGCAGCAGCTCTGAAGCAGAGTGGGGAGGGCAGAGTGGAAGCACGGCAGGTACTGGTGTGTTTCTTTGGGTCTCCCATTCCTGCCTGAGCTGTCTGTGCTCAGGAAAAGATATTTCTTTCTCTTCTTCTTTAGTTCTCCTGACCATAACCCCCCCCCACCTCCGACAAAGAAAATGCACAACTCAACAGAAGTTGCCATCACTGCTTAAAATCCTGGGGTGTGTGATTTGTGTCCTGGGATTTTAGAGGGATCACATGCTGGCAAAAGGCCATCATATGAGTATTTCAGATATCCAGGGTGGGAAAAAAGGCACAAAAGAACAGGGAAACTTGGTAGAAACTGGGAAGAAACTTAGATTGAGAATAACCTGTTGGAGTGTTTAGGAACCCAAGAGCCAAGACACCCCCCAGCATCAGCAGTGAATAACATTGGTGTGTGGGTGGATGGTCAGCAGAAGGCACACGCTGGTTCCATGCAGAATTCCTGTATTTTTAATTCTGGTGTCTGACAAAGGTCAGAAAGGTGGGCTGGGCAGGGCTTGGGCTAAAGCTCAGCTTCCTCCTCTGAGCAGGCAGTTCTTGTGAGGATTAGGAGAAACATTTGTGGGTGAGGGTGAATGTCCTCTGGGCCGTGGTGCTGGCTGGACAGCCCTTTCCCCTCAGGGCTCACTGTGCTTCCCTGTCAGAAGGATACAGATCATCTCCCGTGTGAGAGAGGTGGCACATTTGGGAAACAAATGTCACAGAACCCACGGGAAAGCGACACTGCACGTTGGCTTTTTGTGTACTGGTTCCCAGTCTTAATGGGAACTGGCAGGCAAGAGCAGCGAGCAGGGAACACAGAAAATGATACACATTGTGTCTGGATTGTTTGCACTGTTGGAAAATGTGCTTCAGGCTTCACAGAAAATAGGGCCAAAGCTTGGTCCCAAATAATTTCCACTCGAAAGGCTCAATGGTGCATATGGTAAGCACATGAATAATTCATACACGTGCAAACAGGCCCCATGATTTCATATTCAAGCCTGATTCTAGATTTGCTCAGAACTTTGAACTGGCATGGATTAGTGGCTCTTCCAGCACAGAAGAGGCTTGGCAGGACCTTCAGCACAGGATGCAACAGGATGTCTCCTCTCCTGACAGTGCTGGTTGTGTCTCCCAAGGGCTGGGAGCTTCCCTGCCATCCCTGCTGGGGTGGACTGGCCAGTGGCTCTGACAGTGTCCAGGGCTTGGTGCCTCGAGTGCCTGCTGAGCCTGACCTGGCACGTTCTGCTTCCTTCCATGCCCTCCTTCTGCTGTCACCAGTGCCAAGGATTTGGGGAGAGCTGGCATGGCTGCAGCACAAAGCCCTGAGCTCCCCGAAGTGCAGTTCTGCCCAAGGGGTGAGCTCGTGCCGTGGGAGGAGGTGTGGGCAGTAATGGGGAGCTGGGCAGTGCCTCGGGGTGTGCCCCAGGTGTGAGTGTGCCCGGCTCCCCCTCCAGCAGGCACTGCCCATCGGCTCCTCCCGGCCTTCCTGGGGTAGCCCGGGAGTGCCCAGGTTTGGGCACAGCTGTGCACAGCACAGCAGCAGTTCTGGCTGAGCTGGAGGGCACAGAGGTGCTCCTGTGGGGGGCTGGCAGTGGCTCTGCAGTGCTGCCTGGCCAGCCCTGCCTCTCCATCCTTCCCCCGCAGCTCCCGCAGCAGCCAGAGCCCTGTGGCGGCTGCCTTGGGCTGTCAGCTCCTGCTCCAGCACGGCCACGGGCTGTGCCCTGGTCCCTGGGGAGTGCCCTCACAGCAGTGACAGCCCCGGAGCCCCTGGCTCAGTGCTCTGGTGCAGGGTGGGACACGGGCAGTGGCTGCAGCTCTGCCCCGCTGGGTTTATTCCGTGTTAAATGCCACAGCAGGAGCGTGGCAAGCAGGTGTCAAAACAAGCACAGCTGCAGCGAGGCAAACTTAGGGATTGATTAATGAATAGTTTCAGCCTGTTGTGTGTTTCTCTACAGGGCTTTCTGATGTAAAGATCAATCTGTGAATTTATTTAAAAAATAGCAGGTTTCTTTTAACTATAACGAATTGCTTCTGTTTATCAAAAGGCTGAGTAACATCAACAAACAGTTCAGTCTCTGTTGCCCCTCAGCGCTACTTGGGAAATCATTTTAGTGCTTCTTCTGGCCTTGGTTTGGATTTTTCCATGCTCTTAGCTTGGCATCTCCAAAGGCACCCCTGCCTCCCCCGCTGCTCTCTCCAGAGGCCACTCTCCTCCTCCTGCTCTCTGTGCTGAAGTGGGGTTTTTCCATTGCCAGCTCTTCTCTTGCTCTCTTGCCGAGGGTGCCCCAGGGAGGATGGGTGCCCTGGTGCCCAGGGGTCAGTGTTGGTGCTGGGGACACTGAGCTAACCCAGCCCCAGGGACGTGCTCGGCCCCTGAGCCATCTGTGCTTGGGCAGCTGTGCAGGGTGAGGAGGGGGCTCCCCAAGGGCCAGCTCTGCCCCGTGCAGCCCCCCATGGTGCCCACCACAGCTGGAGGGGAGGGCAATGCCCCTGCTCCACGTGCTGCTGCAGGACCTGGCTCCCCTCCTCCCTGTGGCTGATCCTGTCAGGAGATGTTCTTTCTTTCCAGAGCCAGTTGCACATCACCGCGCTCCAGAGAATTTCCCATCACAGAAGTAGGATGTCTGCTTTCCCCAGAGAATTTGAACTTGGTGAATAATTCTGTTTGACATCTGCTGTGAATCTGGGTCTGCTCTCTTCTTGTGGAGCTGGAATGAATCCTGAGTTGTTGTGGCCCCCCGTCCTGCAAGGGCCAGGTGGGTCAGCCCAGTCCCTGCGGCCCTGTGAGGCCTGGCCATGGAGCCAGTCTGCTCTGACACCTCCAAAAGAAAGAGCAGGCTTCTTGTTGGCTGCAGGGAGCACCAAAGGGGATCACTGCTCCTACCTGAGGTCAAGCAAAATATCTTCAGCTTTTCATCACTCTCTTGTTGTTCCTTCCTTCCCAGATTTACTGTCATTGCCAGCGTGTGTGAGTGATACCCTCTCATTCACACTGTCTTGCTCCTAATTCTTCCTTCTTTGCCAAAAAGAGCCTCTTCCATTGCCAGAATTGTGGGAAATGCCTGCCCAACTCAATGTGTGGCAGAACACAGACCTGCATGTGGGGACACGGGTGGTCCCAGGGACACCAAAGCCCTCCTGGTGCTGCCTCGGGGTTGGTTCTGGCAGCCTTGGACCCGGTGGCTCCTGGTGCTGGTGCTGCTGCTCAGCCTGCTCGGGGCACTTGGGTTCCCTTCTGCTGAGCTGCTGCCCCCGTGTCTGCCCTTCTCAGCTAAGGTTGTGACAGGAGGGAGGGCCAGTGGAGAAGCAGCATTTCCACAGCCCTTAAACTGCTGCTGCAGCAGCTCTGCCGAGCAGCACATCCACTGAGCCCAGCCAGGGTATTTTGGGAGCGTGTCTGCTGCTCACGAGCCTCTGGGACAAAGATAGGAGCGTGTGCCTGAAATAGCACCCTGCAGCCTGCACACCCCACCAGTGGCTGCTCTCGAGAGGGAAATCCAGAGTTTGTTTTCAAGTCATCATCACTGTGTTGACAAGGCTGTCGTGAGGAAAATGGTCTGAGCTGGAATGTCTGAATTAACTCCCAGTGCAGTGTACACACACACACACACACAGAGTGCACACTGCTCACCGCCCAGTGTGGGCACAGGAAGGACTCTTGCCTTTTGAAACAGGTATTTCACACAGAATCACAGAGTCACTCAGGCTGGAAAATCCCTCAAGGATCATCAAATCCCAGCTGTGCCCCATCCCCACCCTGTCCCCAGCCCAGGGCACTCAGTGCCACCTCCAGGAGTTCCTGGGACACCTCCAGGGATGGGCACTGCAACCCTCCCTGGGCAGTGCCAAGGCCTGAGCTCCCTTTCCAAGCTGTGGAGGAGGTTGTGGTGGAGGGTGTGGGTTCATCAACATGCATGTGTTAAAAACCACAACCCCAAACCAGACATCACTGTATTTTCATGGTGCTGATCCATCCAGTTGCCAAGAAATGAGCATAGCTGTCAGTTCAGCTCTTTTTCAGATTTTTTTCTATTCTTTTTGATTTGCTTTTTGGTGCTCCAGTGGTGTGAAAGCAGAGGCCATCCTTCAGTGCTGTAATTGCAGTATGCAGCAGTGCTGGAGTGCTAGAAAACAAGGAAATGGGATTTCCAAATGAAGTGTCTCTTCTGTTGCATTTCTTGCAGCTCAAATGCAACACGGCTGGTGCACAGTTTGGCTTTTTGGTGTATTTTCCCAGGGTTCTGGTAGTTGTCACCAGCCCCAGTGACACAGCAGGAGGAACAAGACTGTCTTTCATGACCAACAATAAATTTGCTGGTGTGGCAAGTAGTAAAAGCCTCTTTTGATGGAAAACCAGAAGCAGCTGATTGTAGAAAATATTCTTGGGCTCTCTGTGTTACAAAGAGTTGTTGTTCCAGGGCTGCTCCATATTGTAGGAAGCTCCAGTGCTTCTGGATTGATTGGGGAAAAGCAATGATGACCAGAGACATAAAATAAATGATAGAATATGTGATCTCCAACAGAATGAGAGAGGTTGTTCCCCAAAAGACCTGTGTTTGTCTCAGCCCTCTTAAACCCTCTCGTGTAATTTAAAAAAAAGGGAATGCTGAATTCTGTTTTGTTACCGACGGTTTTAAAGTTCTCACTTAAAAATGCTTGTGTGTGATCCCTCACACACTGGCTGCTGCTGTGAGCCCAGCAGTTTTGTCACAATTCCTCGCTGTTTGTTGCTGCACAGAGCACAAAGTTAAACCAGCTGTGGGCGGCTCCTTCCCCTCGCTGCCCTGAGCAGCTTTTGTGGCTCTCCTTGGGTGCACAGAAAAAACCCAGCAGGTCTGAGGGCTCCAATTACCCGTGGTGACTGGATTTAATGTGGCTCTTTCTTGGAAAAGTGTTCTTAATTATTTAAATTGCTGTTTTTTCTATTAATTAATGTTTTAAATCTTCCAAATACAGTGTCAGGACCTTCCCAAGTGCCACGGTACTGAAGTTAGCCGTGGTCTGTCTACTCCAAATGTCCTTGTGAGCTGTTTCCTGATCTTTTAGTACAAAGCCTTGTTCTTTTCCCCTCTCCCAGGTGGCTCCTTCTCTGCAGGACACAGTTGTGTGGTTGCAGGAGGGTGGGATACTGTTACAGCACAAAAAAGTGCATTGGATTTCAGGTTAGCAGCTGGTACATCTGGGGGATGGCCCGTGCTGCTCGTTATTTATTTCCTGTATTTCCATAGCTCTGGGAAGGGCTGCTCAGGGCCCCGGGGCCGTGGGGGTGAGGGCAGGGTCCCCTCTGCCACCAGCCCTGCACGGGGGACAGGGCTGGGCTGTCCCTGAGAGCTGCACACAGCTCTGCCCATCTGCCTTCAGCTGCTGACTCCGTGTGCTCTCATTTTCCCTGAGCACACTGCAGCCCTCCTCAGCTTTCTGTGCCACACCTGCTCCAGGTGAGAGCCCTGAGCCACCCCAGCCCCACCTCCAGCCAGCACCTGCCACAGGGAGCCAGCAGGGCAGGGGCATCTCCTGCTCTCCTTGGTGTGACAAAGTGTGAGCGTCCCTCTTGCTCCCTGGGCCCGTCAGCCCGGGAGCGCTAACACAGCCTGACAACTCAGAAAAAAACCCAGCTGCAGAATCTGGGCTGCAGTCTCGGGGCGCTCTTTGCCACAGGTTGGCTGTTGCTATATAAAGAAAGAGTCTGTCGTTTCTAAATTTACCTTGTTAATGTCACAGAGCATAAAGAACAATAGCAGCACTGAAGGGGCATTTCAGGCAGGGAGTGGTGCAGGAGAGGCAGTGGTGGCTGTGCCCAGGGCTGGTGCTCTGGTGCTCCTCTCTGTTTCAGTGCCCGAGGCTGTTGGGTCACTGTGTGTGCCTGTCTGCTCCCCACACACCCTGCTCTGGGTGCCTGGCAGCCTGCTCAGGCTTGGGGCAAAACACAACATTGTCAGGGTTTAAAAGGAACAAGAGGGTGATTACAGTGGGGTGTGGGATGTGGCCCTTCCACAGGCAGGCAGGAGCAGAGCTGTGTGCCAAGGGGGAGCTGAAAGCCCTGTCCAGGTTTCAGGGAAGCCACCCTCAGGTTTCATTAGCACAGAGATTGTTGCCAGTCTCCTTGGCCTTGGCAAAATCTGGATCTGGGCATCATTCTGCCTGGAGCTGTGGGTGTGTCTGACCAGAGAGCCTCTTCTCTGCCACCAGCCACAGCCTTCTCACTGGGTGGGGAAAGGTCAGATCCATAACTGCAGTCAGGAATAATCATCAAACACAGGAGATCACCTATGCTGCCACCATTACAGACATATTTGCAAAAAAGGTAATTCTTTTCTGGAGGATAGGGATGTACCAGGGGTGTGCCTGTCTGGCCCTCAGGTGCCCCACCCCAGCTGTCTCATGCTGGTGTTCCTCACGAGGATCTGCTGTGAGGAGCGTGGTGGGGCTGTTCTGACAGACCCCAGATCAGATTTCCCCTGTGTGACCTCAGTGGCAGCTCCATTCCCCAGGTTGTTTTGAAACCTTTCAGTGAAGCCCCACTGCTTGCAAGTTCTTTGTGTCTCAGCACGATGCAAATGCAGCTCCAGGTTTGCTGCAAAGTAGGTCTGTGCAGGCAGTGTTTGTTGGTGCTGGGCTCGAGCAGAGCTGCACAGTGTTGGCAGGCCCATGCCCTACATACCTGAGTTCCTTCCTGCAGGGGCTTCCAGGGGGTGTTTGGTCCCTCAGGATGTGGTACACCTCTGCCTGCAGGTGAACTCTGAATTGTTTTGTTGGCTCTGAGCACACAGAGGTGTTTGCCCAGGTGGTCCCAGCAGTGATGCTCTTGCTTAGGCCATGTTGGTTTGCCCTTGGTCAGGAGTGTCCCTTTGGGTCACCAAGTCCTCTCTTTAGGCACCTGAGTGAGTGTCGAGGTGTTCCAGGTGCCAGTTTGACTGGTGAGGTGGCAGTGACCCATTTGTCTGTGTAGGGACCACCAGCTGCTCCGGGCTGGGAGCCCCAGGCTGTGCTGTGCCCCCACACCTGGCACCAGGAGCATGTGGGGTGTCCTGGTGGGCAGCCCTGCAGTCGGTGTGCTGGGAGATGGACTGGGGGAGGAGACAGAGGGAACAGGAAAGTGCTACCTGGTTCTTCTGTTGGAGCTTCTGCTTCTTTCAGACTGATCAATGTGGTTTTAAACTCGTCCCTCTCTGTAGCTGTCTCTGACACTGAGGCTCTCCCAGTGCAGTGCCACGGCTGCCCAGTGCATCTCAAACCTCTGTGCCCAGCCTGGGTGGTGGGGTTGCCTTGGGTGGTGTTACAGGGTCAGTGTGCCCCAGCAGGGACACACACAAATCCTGCACTGGTTCTCTCTGGGAGCACAGTGGCTGCCCTGGAGCAGCGTGACCAGCACCAGGGAGGTGGGCTTGGTGCCACACAGACCCAACAACAGGCTGAGATCACTGCTAATGGAAGTGCACTGTGCTTGGAGGGCAGCGAGATGCTGTTGAGAGGCACTCTGCTGAGGTGCTTGGGTGATGCTAATTGCTGGCAGTTAATTAGAAAGCAGTTGAGGGGAGAGCTCAGTAGCGAGGGCACAGGGTGCTTGTTGGGTTGATGTGGTCACCGTTTCTGTGTGACCCCTCTGGCTCTGCCCCATGGCTCTCCATGCCCGATGGAGCTGGGGCTGTGCCAGAGCAGCTGCTCCCAGTGCCCAGCCACTGGCACTGGTCACCAGCCTGCCACCCTCTGCCTGCTCCTGTCTGCCACATCCACCCCTCGACACTGGCATTTCTCCATTTGCCCTGCAAATCCATATCGGCAAATGAGCAAAATAAACGTTGCTTGTTTGTTTTGACAATTACAGCAGAGATTTAATTACACTCCTTCCTCGTATACTGCTGAATGTCATGTGGTGTGCCAGGCGTAAACAAAGATGTTCTGCTAACGTGAGATATGGTTATTAAAGACACACTGTCAGCCTGCAGCCTCCTCCCTGGAGCTGCTGGCAGCTGGAGCCCAGCTCCCAGCATCTGCATCCTCGGGTCTGTGCGCTGTGTGAGGAAGAGGCAGATGCTGAGCAGAGATGTCACCGAGAGTGGCTGAGTGAGCTGTGGGGAAGTGAGCAAGGAAACAGAAATTAAGAAAAGAGAGAAAACCACATCTGTGTTTTCAGTGATTTTGAGGCAGCAGCTTCAGGTATCATAGCAGGAATATAATATTTCAGTCTCTGAGTAAGTTCTCTGTTCAAAACAGCGGGGATCCTCAATTGCCGTCCTGAAAAGGGCCCTGATTTTCCTGCTCATCACTTACTGCCTTTGAAGGATCTGTCTTAAAGCCTGAGCCTATTGTGTCGTGTGAAAGCAGCTGTAGCATTGTCTGGCAATGGTAAATTGGCAATGACTTTGCATTTCATAATTAGTTAACAAGGAATCATTTACAATGAGCACGTCTCTCAAAGCCCATTGAAATGTGCAGCACACGTTTGACGTTATTAATTAAAAATAGGAACTTCAAACACTCTCTGGCAACAGTTCCTGTTTCCCCTCACTCCATGGGGCATTGACAGGGACGAGGCTGGATTAAGGCAAGGGTTTGAAATTCTTTCTGAGCAAAGGGCTTTTGGGGCTGGTGGGTTATTCAGGAGGGTGTAAGGGACCATTGACTGTGGTTCAGATCCCTCCAACCCTTATCCCTAAGCTCCTGAGCAGGGCTCTGTGAGCTCCCCCAACTCCCAGTGAGGGTCAGTCTCTCAATTACATCTTGTCAGAAAACCTCTCAAAGAGGCAATTCGAGGGAAAAATTATTTCTAGAGATTCTTGTCAAATTATTGAGAGCCTTTAATTAAATGAGTGTCCATTACTTAATGGCAATTATGGAGAGAAAATCCTTACTTCTGAAAGGGGCAAAGCTCCAGTTTCCTAAGGAAAATTTACTTTTTAAAATAATATGGTAAGGATGGCTTATTCTGCTCCAGAACTGAAGGCTGAAAGACATGAATGTGCATCCTTGGAGGGGTTTAACTGGGAAAGGGAAGAGCTCTGGTGGGATTTCTGTGTGCTGTGGGAGCAGCCCCGCTGCAGAGCTGCCCCTCACAGCTTCTCCCCACCCTGGCACAGGGCTGAGGGGCCCATCAGTGCTTTTGGGGTGCCAGCACCCCACACCTGGCTCTGGGTTTGTGGTTCTTCCCCTGCCATTGAGAGCATTTCCCAGCATTTTCCAGTCAGCCTTGAAAGGAGCAGAGGGGTGCAGGGGGGCAGTGCTGGGGCTGCAGAGCCCAGCTGGGGACCCTTGCAGGGTTTGAGCCCTGCTGGCTCACCCCAGCCTTACCCCTGTCCCACTGCAGAGCTTGGTGTGGCAGCGAGTAAGAGAACACGGCCCAGCCCTGCTGGTTTAGAACCAGAGGAGTGTTTTTGAGATCTGCCTTACGTCTTTTGGGTATTTTTATCGTCTGCCTCATTCCAACGGTCTCAACTGAGTCATCTCATCCCTAGTTTAGATTTATGCTCCCTCTACGCCTACTCCAGCAGGACCCAAATCCTCCTGGCAGCCTGCTGCTGGCCTCGCTGGAGTCATGGAAGTCTGGCATTAAATTATGTGGGCACTAGGTCAGGGAGTTATGAACATTGATACATTTTATTTAGCAGCCTTCTGGATTTAATGAGTGTCCATAACGCAGCAATTCATAATTTATCATAAATGAAGACAATAGATTAGGTTGCAGTTTAATTATTGCTTAATTTTGTAGCTGTTGTGGGGTTTGTGTAGCAAAATACAGAGAGGAAAAGCAAACTTCTCTAAATTCCAGCCCTTCCTTTGTGCAGGATTAGGGGAATAGCTGTACCCCTTCCAGTGGCACTGCTCATGGGACGAAATGACAGGACTCTTGGCTGAGCAGGAACCTTGCTTGGTTTTGAAACTCCAATAATCATTATTCCAATGCCTTGGTTATAGAGAATCAGGGATTCACTGACACATTTTTTGTGCTTGCATTGACTGGCAGTCTGTGACAGGGTGAGAGGAAATGGCCTCAAGTTATTCCAGGGCAGGCTCAGGGTGGGCAGCAGCAGGAATTTCCCCATGGAAAGGGAGCTCAGGCCTTGGCACTGCCCAGGGAGGTTTGCAGTGCCCATCCCTGGAGGTGTCACCTGGAGGTGGCACTGAGTGCCCTGGGCTGGGGACAGGGTGGGGATGGGGCACAGCTGGGGCTCCCTGGGCTGGGAGGGATTTTCCAACCTCAGTGACACTGGGACTCTGTGATTTTCCTTCCACAGACATCTGGCTTCTGCTAATTTAATGAACAAAACCCCTCCAAGTGGGACAATGGACAGCTGCTCCTCTCGTTTAATTCCAAACGGGGAATCTTGTATTTATGAGAGAGAGATCCAAATATGGCCCATCTGCTGCAAGTTCCTCAGCTGTTCACTTCACAGAGAAGAGGACGTCTCCATATCTCTCCCAGGATGTTCACATGAAGTCTTTGAAAGCTGTTTAATGTTTTTCTTTGCCGAGGGGTTGCGTACACGTGAGAAATTCCATTAAATCTGGCACTCTGTGTTCCCAAAGCAGCAGGGCTGCCCAGGTGGGCCAGGTTCCAGAGTGCAGCCCAGGCTCCCCGGCTGTGTGTGGCTCTCCCAGCTCTCTCTGAGCTGCGTGTGGCTCTCCCAGCTCTCTCTGAGCTGCGTGTGGCTCTCCCAGCTCTCTCTGAGCTGCGTGTGGCTCTCCCAGCTCTCTCTGAGCTGTGTGTGGCTCAGGTGAGCTCTCTGTCCCACCTGCCCATGACCAGCCTCTCTGGTGGGAGCACCGGTTCAGGGCCCCTTTTCCAGTCACTCTGCTGTAGTGTGAAGGTGCCAGAAGTGTTGAAATTGGGCAAAATCAGGCAGAGCCATCCTGTGGTGAGTGCAGCTGGGCTCAGGGCAGTTGTGGGAGGCGGGTGCAGGTTCTGCTCCTGCCTGGGGAGGTGAGGGCTGATCCCAAGGGGTGTTGGGGGAACCACCCCCTTCCCCCAGTGTCTCCTGGGCTGGCTCCAGACGCCTGGCAGCTCCTCTGGGGTCAGCTGAAGTTGCAGTGCTGGATGCCTTGGTTAGAGATGGATGGTACAAAAAGCTCTAGGAAGTGCAGGAGGAGTTTTTTTGCCAGAGATTTTAATTTTGCATTGAGCGTAAGGGGAGCGGAAGGAGTCAGACATAATCAGGAGAGAGCGGGGAATGTCCAGAAATAATGTCCTGTCTTTCCCTCTGAAAGCTTTGAGAGTTTCTGATTGATTTCAGGGCAAGCAGCACTGGAGACTGAAATGAAGGAAAGCTGAAGAAGTGGTAGGTCAGAGATGAGATGGTTTCAAGGATTGGTGATCTGAGAGTTGCTAAGAATAGAGCATGGCAGAGACAGCAGAGTGTCAGGAGTCTGAGGGGATGGATGCTCCTGCAGCTGAGGCATCTCTGGAGATGGCAGCAGCAGCAGCAGAGAGGAGGGATTTGGGGGAAACTGGTTGGAGAGCAGCTCTGCAAGAACAGAAGTTATGCCTGGAACTGGGGAGCACGATCCATAATAAGCCTTGGCAGCAGCTTGGAGAGGGACTGGAGGTGGGCTCTGTCCAGTGACCTCGGCCTGGGAAGGTTGGCCTTTGGTCTGGGACCAGGTGATGGTGCCAGAGGGAGGGAGGCACCTCTTGCTCTGTCTCCATCAGCAGCAAAACAAGCAGTAGCTGGTTTAATGAACAGGAAGGAAGCAGTGGTTGGAGGTTGTGGAAGGTTTCCTGATGGCATGGACAGGCAGCTCTGTGGGGCAGACTCCCAGGGCCAGCACCACGTGTGGAGCTGTGGGGGCCTCAGGGTCTCCTCACGGTGGATATGCCCAGCTAGGTAAACAAAACCCTCTGCAGGTGTATCTGCAACTTAATGCTTTTCCATCAAATATTCATTATTCCATTTTAGAAACTAGTTTTTGCTGAAAATTATTTCTTAAGAATTCTTGATCACCTCAATTAGAAAGAAGAACAATTCCAGCACACTCAGAAGTGCACTGGGATAAATGGGAATAAAAGCCTTTGGTTTCCTGTGCTGCCTGGCAGTGGGGATGTGCTGGAGCAACTGCTGCAATTGCCATTTCCATAACACACACACGCACACACATTAAATTTTGATTCACATCTCTGACATCTAGAAAATTGCTCCTTAACAAAAGGAACATTATAGGCATGCTACAAAATACAGGCTTGGTCTGGCCACATTTTGGATAACTCTACCCTATTCTTTAGAAAATTGGTTTTATTGCTGATAATTGGGCTAAAAGGAAGACTATTTAATCCTGGCCAACCCAACTTTCTGGGACATTAAGTTCTAATAGGCAGATATAAACTGGTCCTAATAGATGAATCTGACATCATCTGGCTGCTTATTAACTATTAAACCTTGTTTCAGTAATTCTCTTGGCAGCTCTGTGTGTGTTGCCATAGTTTCTTTGTTAACAGAGCAAGACATTAATGCATTTTGAGTACTTCTTGCCCAAAAGACATGAAAAAATACCTTATGTTTAATGGTGCAAGCTGGCACCTGCTCCGTGTGGCAGCTCTGCAGCTGGTGGCACCCGGGGTGTGGGGTGTGCACCATGGAACAGCACCAGGAACCTCTCTGGTGTCACCTGGGCTCTGTCACCTCGAGCAGGCATCTCTGAGATGTGGGGAGCCTTGCAGTCAGCAGTGGCTGGGCCACCAGAGTGGAGATTCCCAGTGCTGTGAGGTGTGTCTGGCTGGGGACCCCTGGGGACAGCGTCCCCAGGGCTGGGCAGGATGGGGCTCAGCAGGTTCCTGACTCAGGGACCGCTCCCCATTCCCACCTGGGAGATGAGCTGTGTCCTTTTCATTCCCTCTCCTGGCTGGCACCTGGCACCCTTGTGACCAGAGGGGATGTGGGCAGCGTGAGCTCCACGGCCACGCCAGCCAGGGCTGGAGCTGTGTGAGGACTTCCAGTGGACATGAATAACATCCAGTTGGTTTCTTCTCCTCATCTGTGGGATAGATCAAACTGGAGGATAAATGGGCTGAAATCAACTCCTGTCTTTCAGCTGATAGCTGTCAGCTTCAGCCTGAATTTACTGAGGGAAAATCTGTGGGAGATCTGTACAGTAGTGAAAGGCTTTCTAAGTAATTACAGGCTTAAGGGAAGTTGTAGCATTGGATAGTGACAAGTGGTATTTATTCCATATTTTGTTCAATATTGTAAATTACATACTTATTAAAAAAAAATAAAAATAACAGGCTGGACCAGCATCTCCTCCCGCACTGGGGATGCAGCAGCAGCTGCCTCTGGACTCCCCAACTCCTGCCAGAGCCAGTGGAGTCAGCCAGCAACTAACACAGCAGTTTTTAAAGGAAAAACAAATGCCTGTGTATATGCAAAGTCAACCTTGGTTTGCCTAGAGCAGCTGGGAAGGGCCTTCAGTGGAGAGGTTCCTGTCTGGGGATGATTCAGTGTCAGCACTGGGTTCCGTTTCCCTTGGAGATGCTTTGCAGGAATTCCAAGCAGGTAGCTGAGACACCCATGTTGTTTACAGAAGACTGGGATTGTTGCTTTGCTGGGTGGGGTTTGGGTCTCTCTGCTGTGGGTGGGCAGGCTCAGCTGGGCAGGTGTGTGCCCCAGGAGGGTGGGAGGTTCTCCTCTGCTCAGCAGGGCTCTGATGTCACAGACCGTCCTGTTCCTGTTGGGATTGTGTCCCAGTGAGGTGCAGCTCCCTGGGTGGTGGTGGCTCGGCAGGGAGGGCAGGGGAGCACCATTCCCTCAGCACTCAGAGCCTTGCTGTGATCCCGGTGCCAGGCTTCATTCCGCACAGCCCGAGGGCTAAAGTTTAAATACTCCTGGAAAACCGGCACACAAAGAGGAGAAAAAGGCAAGGAAAAGGCAAGAAAAAGGAATTTCTGGAAGCACAGGACTTGTTTTTTCCCTATGGCCCCACGAGTATCATCTGTGCTGGGACGAGGCTGTGGTAGGACACTGGTTTTAAAGCTGGAAGGGACAAAGCAGGTTGTGCTCTCAGCTGTTCCAGGAGGGCTGTATCTGCGTGCCTGTCAGACACTGCATCCCCATCCTCACCATGAGCACAACACTTGGCCCCTCCTCTGGCAGCAAATGTACATATTCTCTATTGTATAAGATATATATATATATATCTCCATTATATATTGATATTTCTGGATACTAGTAGGCTAATTTAAGAAACATTTAGTCTTTTTCCTCTCTGTATCTTGATCAAAAGAAAGCAGATTTTGAACATTTTTTCCCCAAGAGGTAGAAAAGTAGTATTTGCCTTTAGGGAATAAAAAAGAGAACACTTTCTGTTCATTAAATCTAACTGGAAAGTGCTCGAGATGTCAAGTGTGAAAACAGAGGCTGAGAGAAGGGAGAGGTTTTGATTTAATTCAATTGATTCTACAGTTTATCAGGAATTTGTTGAATTTGGTATTTCTCGCTGCTGTTCACAGTGAGATGCATGACAAAAGATGTGACCCAGCTGCAGGGAAAAGAGATGGAGTATGAGGAGATGGGGGAGGGATTTGTGGCAGGGTGACAGGCAGGTGAGAGGATGGGATAGCCCCCAGTGTTGTCCCCACCTGCTTGTTGAGACTCTCCTCCCCCACTTTTTTATTTTTCCCCTCCGGGGGGGAATTGCACTAGTTTGAGCAAAGGCAGGGGTTCACTGGCTTCATTTTGGGTACTTCAAAGTTATATTTGTGGCCTTTGATAGGATTTATTCCTTTGTCTATTTACTTGGGTGCTTTTGGCATCAGTTAGATGCTGGGTTTGAGGTTTTTCCTGTTTTGTGTATAAAAACGGTGTGGCTTCACTGTGCACTCTCCTGGCAGGCAGGCTGAGCTCCTGGCTCCCTGAGCAGGCTGGAGAGGCTGCTGGGCGATACCGGGAACCTGCGAGCCGCCGGTGCCGGTGTGTTTGATCGCTCCGGGTTGCTGATAACGAGGATGGAGCAGCCAGGAGCGGGACAGCCCCCGGCACAGCCCCCGGGCTGCCCTGCGTCTGTGCAAATCCGTAAATTGCGGTGTGCAGGTTGTGGCTGACACCGTCAGTGCGGAGCTGCTGTAAATCCAGCGCATCAGCAGCCCATAATCCGCGGGATAAACCGCGGTGACATGGAGCCGGGAGCCCGGTGACACCGTCTGCGCGTCTGGCTTTTCCTAATGCGCCTTCAGTCCGGCTTCCCGGGGCTGGGAAAAGGCTCCCGGTGGCTTCCTGAGGGGTTCCCCTGCTGGGCCGGGGCCGGGAACGGGGAACGGGGAACCGGGGAACGGGGTACGGGGAACGGGGAACCGGGAACCGGGAACGGGGAACGGGGAACGGGGACCGGGGAACGGGGAATGGGGACCGGGGAACCGGGAACCGGGAACGGGGTACGGGGACCGGGGAACCGGGAACGGGGAACGGGGAACCGGGAACCGGGAACGGGGAACGGGGAACGGGGAACGGGGAACCGGGAACGGGGAACCGGGAACCGGGAACGGGGAACGGGGAACGGGGAACCGGGAACCGGGAACCGGGAACGGGGAACCGGGAACGGGGAACGGGGAACGGGGAACGGGGAACGGGGAACCGGGAACCGGGAACGGGGAACGGGGAACGGGGAACCGGGAACGGGGAACGGGGACCGGGGAACCGGGAACCGGGAACGGGGTACGGGGAACGGGGAACCGGGAACGGGGAACGGGGAACGGGGAACGGGGACCGGGGAACCGGGAACGGGGAACGGGGTACGGGGAACGGGGAACCGGGAACGGGGAACGGGGAACGGGGAACCGGGCTCTGCCCTACGGGAGCTCCGCGCCCCGGGGTGTGGTGCCTGGTGGCAGCGCCCTGCCCGGACATGGGCACGGTGATCCCGGGCACCTCCTCTCTACACCCGGACATGGGCACGG
Source organism: Phylloscopus whistleri (assembly GCA_017589585.1). Lineage (NCBI taxonomy): Eukaryota > Metazoa > Chordata > Aves > Passeriformes > Phylloscopidae > Phylloscopus > Phylloscopus whistleri. Next base: position 39,284 of record JADMLD010000912.1, on the reverse strand, counting down.
TGATCCACGGGCTGGCCGAGGAGAAGCACGGGAGTCTGCTGCTGCTTTTCTGCCTGTGTGCAGGAGCTGGGGCTGTGGCTGGGATCCAGATGTGTGCACAGCTGCTGGGGCCTTTCCTTGAGTTTGGAGTCGTCCTTTAATCAGCAGTATCTCGACACCAATTTAATGGTTTGAAGTATTTCTTTTTGCGGACTCGTAGGGCAGCTCAGCAGTTTCTCAGAGCAGGATTCCCTGACGGTTCCAAACGAGGGCTGTTGGTTCTGTAACCCCAGAGCCCAGTGTTTAACAGAGCCCCAGCACCTCCTGGGCACACGCAGATCCTGCCTTGCTTTTCTCAGCACTGCAGCCTTGCAGGTGTTTGTTCTCCTGGGCCGCTGGTCCCTGCTCAGAGGTGTCTGCTGCTTGCAGGGCACAGGGTGCTCTGCAGTCCTGCCTGCCAGGGCAGGGCCACCGTGTGCCCACTGTCTGCTCCTCGTGTCTGTGTGCTGTGTGGGACATGCCAGCAGGGCATGGGCACAGTGCTCAGAGCCTGTCCAGCCCTTCCAGCCCTGCCTGCTCCAGTGCTGCTGTGCCTGCACTCCTGCATCTGCTGCCCGGGGCAGAAGGGTCACCCAGGGGCTGGGAGTGCCCATGGAAATACTGCAGTGGTGTCAGCATCAGTATGGAGAGTTTATATTGGGTATCAAAATTTCTCCATGGGAAGGGATGTCCAGCCCTGCCACAGGCTGCTCAGGGCGGTGCTGGAGTCCCCATCCTTGGAGGGATTTAAAAACTGTGTGGATATGGCAGTGGGGGACATGGGTTACCTTGGAGGTGCGATTGGACTCGATGGTCTCAGGGGGATTCTCCAACCTTATCAATTCTGTGCTTCTGTGGGCTGCACTTTTCTGAGCTTTTTTCCTTTCTCCCAGCAAATGTTGTTGAGTTTTGCAGACTCACAGGAGCGAGTTGTCTCGCAGAGCCTGGTGCGCAGCGTGGCTTCTGGAACATTTTGTTTTCAGTTTAGACAACACTGGGAAAGTTGCACTTGGCCCCCCAGGAGTCCTAATTAGCTCCATCAGAGAATGTACAGAGGAATCATTAAATGTGTGTGGCTGGGTTTAGCTAAGGAGGAAGGAACATCAGGAGCCACCTGACTGCACGTAATTAAGTTTAAAGCATGAAGAGTTAATCCTGCTGTGAATTAGAATTTGTGCCATTTGAGTGTGAACTTCTCAATACACGGGTGTTAAAAGTTGGTGGGAATTAGTGTAAGCTGTTGTTGAGCCGAACAATCAGAACAAGCTGAATGCTGGAATACGATTGGGAGCAATACTATTATTAGCACTCGTGTTCCTGAGTTGGTAATGATCTCTTCGACCTGCCATGGGAACAAATGATACAGTAATTAATCCGCTGCATATGGCAGGGCAGCTGCGTTCTGTGCTCAGCATCCCTCTCTCTTGGCGTGAATCACAAACAAACAGCATCCCAGGGCACAGTCAGGCTGCAGGGACCCGCCTTTGCCAGGGCTGGCCCACTGCAGGGCTGGAACCCTGCTGGAGGTGCTGGGCTGTGTCTCTGGGGCTGCCTAAAGGCAGGTCCCTGGTGCTTCATCAGGCTGAGCACCCAGCTGCTGCAGTGGGGTGGCACTTCCAGAGCCTTACTGGGAGAATCTGTGTCTCATTAAAGTCAGTCAGAACAGTCTCTTGTGGATTCCATGGGGCCAAAACATTGCCAGCCCTGCCTCTGCCTTTGTGCATAGAGGGCCTCTCCTCTCTGTTTTTGCTTTTTCTTTCCCTGGGAGCTGCGGGTGCTGCCCCACGAGCAGCAGCCTCTCCAGCCTGGGGATAATTCTGCTCCAACATCTGCCCACAGTTCCTGAGGGCAGCAAGAGCCCCTGTGTAGCTCCCATGGGTGGCACAGCTGGGGGCACTTGGCACTGCAGAGTGGGCTGTTCCACGAGCAGCACAGGGAGACAGGCAGTGCCATGCACCCTGGATCAGAGATGACCAGCAATAGAGCACAGGGCTGGTGGCTGTCCATGTCCTTGGTGACATTGTCAAGGTGCTGTGGTCCCCCCCATCCTCCTTTGCACCTGCCACACTCAGTTTCCTTCCCTCCCCTGCCTTCATGATGGGCTTAGTCTTGATTTTCCTGTTTCATCAGTTCCAGTGATGGTATTGAACATTCCCAACCCTGGAAATGTCCAAGGCCAGGTTGGATGGGGCTTGGAGCAACCTTGTCTAGTGGAAGGTGTCCCCATGGCAGAGGATTGGAACTGGATGAGCTTTAAGGTCCTTCCAAGAGAAAGCAGTCTGTGGTTCTTTGATTCTCTTGCTTTGTGCTTTGGTTTCGTGTGCCACTTGTTTCCCCTGGGCTGAATCCCATCCCAGAGGCTGCAGGCACCAGTGTGGTCTGCAAGTAATGCAGGGCTGGCACTGCCTGTGCAAAGCACAACAGGAGCACAGAGCTTGAACAGGGCCCTTGTTCTGTGGTTCCCAGTCAGGAAAAATTCCTGTGGACCCAACAGACAGCAGCAGCCTGGGCATATCCTGGCTGGCAGCTTGCTGGGAACAGGCCTCGGCCAATTGTGTTTTGTTTGGGGATGGGTAAAACCAGAAAATTAAATGTGCCAGCAAGAAGTTTTTGTTTGTTTGCTTGTGGCGTTTTTTTGTTTGTTTGTTTTAATGTCACATTAAAATCTGTTTATTTTGGAGATACTTAGGCAGAGAAAATGAAAAGAAGGAAAACTACAACCCTGCTCCCCCTTTCAAGGGAGGTGCAAACCCCACTTGGCCAAGGGCAGCGGTGGCTGGGCTCCAGGCAGGATGGAGTTTTCCCAAGCCAGGGTAGTGGCATTGGAAAACTGGGGTTATTTCCTTTGCAGTTATCATGAAAGCTTTGCTCGGGTCTACAGGAACACCAGACAGAAGTTGGTCTGTTAATATTTTTGCTGGGTACAGTTTATCAAAAATGGAAAGTCAGGGTACATGGTGGAGACGGTGGGAGCAGCATGAAAAATGCAGACAGTTTAAATTTGGCCCATCCTCACGTGGAGCAGTGCTTAAAAATGGAAACTGGGGAGGGGAGCACATGAAGTGTATGGTAATTCTTCTATGGGATGAGCATGACCTATTTCTGTAAGTCATTCTTGGCTGCCAGCTCTAAGAAATGAAAATGTATTTTCTGAGCAGTGAATAATTTAGCAACTTTGAAGTGATTAACATAGAGGAGAGGCTGGAGCATGGAAGGTGGAGTGCTTTTGGAGTGAGACACGCTCCTGGGCAGGATGCACACAGGCCCTTTGCATCCTTTCAGCTCTGTGAATTCACTCCAAGAAGGTTCCTACTGAGACAAGGGCTGAGGTTTGGGCTTGTTGCATCCTCAGGGCACAGGTGAACTGAAGACCTGAGTGTGGGGAGCAGTTTGTGTGTCAGACCCTCGGAGTGAGCTTTCTCACAGAACAACTTCTCTTTAAATTGTGGATTGAAATGGTTTAAAGAATTAACTTCTTGCTCAGTGCTTTCCCTTGTACAGTCAGGACCACAGGGTGAGCCAAGCTCATGGAAATAAGCAGATTTATTTCTGATATAAACCCTGTATTTATTACACTGCAAGTTGGGGACACTCCGTGGAACTATTCCTGTGCCATAAATGTTAAAAAAATCTGTCCTTGTTGTATTAGACAGAGCTGAACTGTGGTTAATGCTTTAAAATGGTGCCAGAACAGCACAGCTCAACTGGCCCCTCACCCAGGCAGTGCAGGTTTTATTGGCACAGGCAGAATTAAACCTTGGAGAAAACACGAAAGCAGAGGATGGAAGGATGGATGGATGGAGGGATGGAGGGATGGAGGGAGGGATGGAGGGATGGATGGAGGGATGGAGGGATGGATGGAGGGATGGATGGATGGATGGATGGAGGGATGGATGGATGGATGGATGGATGGATGGATGGAGGGAGGGATGGATGGATGGATGGATGGAGGGATGGATGGATGGAGGGATGGATGGAGGGATGGATGGATGGATGGATGGAGGGATGGATGGATGGAGGGATGGAGGGATGGAGGGATGGAGGGAGGGATGGAGGGATGGATGGAGGGATGGAGGGATGGATGGAGGGATGGATGGATGGATGGATGGGATGGATGGATGGATGGAGGATGGATGGATGGAGGGATGGAGGATGGATGGAGGATGGATGGATGGATGGATGGAGGATGGATGGAGGGATGGAGATGATGGATGGATGGATGGAGGGATGGATGGATGGATGGAGGGATGGATGGAGGGATGGAGGGATGGAGGGATGGATGGATGGATGGATGGATGGATGGATGGATGGATGGATGGATGGAGGGAGGGATGGATGGATGGATGGATGGAGGGATGGATGGAGGGAGGGATGGAGGGATGGATGGATGGAGGGATGGATGGAGGGATGGATGGATGGATGGATGGAGGGATGGATGGAGGGAGGGATGGATGGATGGATGGATGGATGGATGGATGGATGGATGGATGGATGGATGGATGGATTGAGGATGGATGGAGACATGGGGCAGGATGGAGCCTGGTGGCTCGGGTGGCTGGAGGCTCCTGCACCACTGCCTTCCAGTGCTGTGCCTTCTGGAACTTTCAGAGAAGGCAGTGGGCTTTGGCTGGTGGAATTGCTTCCCCACAGAGCAGTAAAACCTGGCATGCATTGTTTTCCTGCTTGTGTTTAGAAGAGAACCCAGCAGACTCCTGCCCTGTGTACCCAGGGTAAGGTGAACCTTGCTGGCTGGCAGGTCCCTGTCAAAGCTTTTGCCCCTGCACCACAGGCTGTGGGATGCTGATCCTTCCCTTCCCTCTGGGAAATCCATCCCACGTCACACTGGGGTGGCTGCCAAAGGACAGTGGTGTTGGACAGGCTGCCACAAGAGCAGCTGGTTCTGCTCCTGCTGGCTGCAGGGCCTCTCATGGGCTGGCAGGAGATGGGCACTGGTGGTGCCCTCAGGATGGGAACCCAGAGGCCCTGGCTCTCCAGCAGCTCTTCAGACACATCTTCCTTCCACCTAAATCTGGGTTTGCATAAGCTTAGCTGCCAGCCCTGCTGGCGTCCCGCCCCCAGAACTCATTCAGCAGCTCTGGATGGGCTTAAATATTTTACAGTTCAGCTGCAGCTCGAGGGTGCAGGGCAGGTTTCCTGCTCCAGTGTGGAGGCTGAGGAGTGCTGCAGTATCCATATTTTATGAGCCACAGGTCTGATGAGGACGGTTATGATGAAGGAATGAGTCAAGGGTCCAATCCAGCCTCTGCAGAGCCCAGGCCAGGAGTGCTGAGGCCTTGGGCATCTTCCATTTCCACCCTTTGCATGATCCAGGGGCTGTGGCTGATGGTAAAATACAAGGGTGCACTTGTATTGAAGGGAGGAGTTCTCTGAGTGGGCTGCAGTAACAGAAGCCCTCTCTTGCTGAAAAGCACTTACTGGAGTTAAGTTTAAGGGCATGAGCTGTTGAACTGGAGTCCCACCAGGCTACACACACATCCCATGAAGGGGGAAAAGTCCTGCCTCAAAGGGATTTCTAATTAAATCACTCTCTTTGATTTTAAAAGATTAAACTGACAGAGGTTAAATTTAGTTTAGATATATGGGAGGATTTCTTCCCTGGGAGGGTGGGCGGGGCTGGCACAGGGTGCCCAGAGCAGCTGTGGCTGCCCCTGGATCCCTGGCAGTGCCCCAGGCCAGGCTGGACACTGGGGCTGGGAGCAGCCTGGGACAGTGGGAGGTGTCCCTGCCATGGCAGGGGTGGCACTGGGTGGGATTTGGGGTCCCTGCCATGGCAGGGGTGGCACTGGGGGGGATTTGGGGTCCCTTCTCACCCAGTCCAGTCTGGGATGTTGTGACTCTGTGATCCATCTCTGCCACGTGTCTTTTAATTTAATATTGGAGATGCTTCTTGAACTTCCACGTCCTGAATTTTATTTCAGATTTCAACAATGTTTTCTTCATTTCTTCCTCCTCAAGCTTTCTGCTCCATCACAAGGGTCCCCTGTGGACTTGTGCTTCATCAGCTGTCAGTAGCCATCGTCTCAGAACTGGGAGCACTGGAGCTGGCTTAGAATAGTGGTGAGGAGTTTCTTCCTGGAAACGGTGTATGTCTGCTGCCTGGATTTTATTTCTGATTACTAAAGGCTTCTACATCCCTATGAGAGTTCCTTAATTGTGTTTAAGCTGGGCTTGCTCAGCAAACCTCGACACTGAAGAGCCAGAACATGCAGACATGCATTAAACTGTGGATGGGGGTGAACCCAGGCTGACAAACCCTAAAAGTTTGGTGAGCAAACTGGTTGTCAGCTTTCAGTTTTGAATGGAAATGGCAAAGACACCCCAGAGTTTGTTCTCAGCCTTATTTTTGGCATTGAGGGACTGGAGTATGTGCAGAGAAGGGAAGGGAGCTGGGAAGGGTCTGGAGCCCCAGGAGGGGCTGAGGGAGCTGGGAAGGGTCTGGAGCCCCAGGAGGGGCTGAGGGAGCTGGGAAGGGTCTGGAGCCCCAGGAGGGGCTGAGGGAGCTGGGAAGGGGCTCAGCCTGGAGCAAAGGAGGCTCAGGGGGCCCTGGTGGCTCTGCACAGCTCCTGCCAGGAGGGGACAGCCGGGGGGGTCGGGCTCTGCTCCCAGGGCACAGGGACAGGAGGGGAGGGAACGGCCTCAGGCTGGGCCAGGGGAGGCTCAGGGTGGATTTTGGGGAAAAGTTTTCATGTCAAGGGTTGTTGGCCCCTGGCACAGCTGCCCAGGGCAGTGGTGAAGTCCCCATCCCTGGAAGTGCTCAGAAACAGAGGGGATGTGGCCCTTGAAGTTTGTTGATGACCCTGCTGGTTGATGGTTGGACTGGGTGAACTCAAAGGTCTTTTCCAGCCTTCACAATTCTGTGATTCTGATTGTTTAAGGTGTTTTTTATGAGTGTTTTCCCCCAAACCAGAGTGTGCTCCCTGTGGCCTGTGGGGATGCTGGCCAGGGCTGGGGAGTCCCTGCCTGCATGGTCAGGAGGTGGAGCTGGGCCAGGAGCTGAGTGTGGGGCTGGAGCTTCATCAGCATTCCACAGGAGTGGTGAAAAATACCCAGCTTGGGTATTTCACCTGAAATTCAGATTTTTTTCAGAGGAGAAATGAAAGCTTCATTTGAGCTCAATCATTTAATTTTGTGTAACTCTTTATTCTTTTTATACCTTTTAAAATAAAACTGCAAAAGGCTCTTTATTGTGCTAAAAAGCATTGGCATGGCCAGTATTGAAAACACTCCAGAAGAGACAATTTTACACGTTGTAAACAAATGAATGGAGGCAATTAATTCAGGGTCCTGGTCCAGCCAGCTTTACAATCCTTGTTGGAATTAATTTGTCTAAAAGTACGTAGCTTTACAAAGGTGCTTCTGTTCACTTTGGGGATTTTAGCAGTCCCAGCCGAGCCCTGAACATGGCACAACCTCAATCTTTCAGCAGGCACCAAAACTCAGCCATTTATCATTTCTAACATATGCTGCACAAACGTTAAGTAACATCCAGCAGCTGCTTGTTGCTAACGTTATGCCACTATAAACATGTGCTATAAAGGCTTTTTTCTTTTTCTGTAAATCAATTACAGTTCCTGGAAATCAATTTTTCTTATTGGTAGAAGTAAGTAAAAAAGCAACAATCCAAGGGGTGCAGTCCAGCACTGGGACTGCTGCTGTGGGGCAGAGCTGATTGTGCTGCCCACCAGCCCACCCGTGGGTGCTGCTGTGGCACTGAGCTGTGGCACTGCCTGCAGGGACAGCCTGGGGACAGCCTGGGCTCTGTCACAGCAGCACATTGGAGCAGTTGCTGCTGCTGCTGTCACTGCTGCTGCTGTCACTGCTGCTGCTGTCACTGCTGGAGGGACTCCAGGCAGCAATCCTTCAGCCCACATCCACACTTCTGGGATCAAAGAGCTGCAGCTCTCCTGTGCCTCAGGCTCAGGGTGCCAGTGGGTTTGGATTATTTGCCAGGAGGGTTTATTCCAGCTGCACAGGAAGTTTTCCATCCCAGATTGCTGCTGGCTCTGGCCCAGGACGCCGGCAGTGGCTGCTCCTGGGCACAGGTGAACAAAGGTGTGTGCAGGTGTGTTGTGGCTGCTGGTGCTCTGGGCAGTGGCTGCTGCAGTGCTCCTGGGGCAGGAGGCTTGGGTGTGGTGGCTGTCCCTGTCACCTGCCAGCCCAGCACCTGCCTCCTGCCCTTGGCTGTGGGAGGGGACGTGGTGGCCGTGAGCCCTGGCCCTGCAGGTCACCTGGGGTGTTTCCACTGTGGGGTGAATGCCTGAGTGACCTTTGCTTCCCCAACACCTCCGCTCTGTAATTTTCCAGGAAGCTGTTTAGCCAGAGGGACCCCTGGAAAATGGATCATTTACCAGGCAGTTTTGCTGAGGGGCAGTGCCCTTGTGCAAATGCACTCGGTGCCACGGTCTGGTTGAGGTGTTAGAGCTGGGTTGGACTGGATGATCTTGAAGGTCTCCTCCAACCTGGAAATTCTGTGATCCTGTGATTCTGTGATTCTGTGATTCTGTGATCCTGTGGAATACCAGCCAGACAGCTGGCAGCACAAGGAAACAGAACCATCCTCAGTGCTGGCCCTGGGGCACTGCTCACTCACTTTGGGTGGTCAAGGGCTCTGGGGAACGTCTGTGGAGCTGCCCTGCAGCCACCCCAAAACACGCTGACCTGAGCCCTGATTGCTGTGAGGGCTGTGTGTGGGTGCCCAGCCTGTGTGTGTGGAGCTCATCCTCATCTCCCCTGCTCTTGGGACCACTGCAAACTCATTTAGTGCTCGTTAATCTGCACCAGCCAGGGCTCAGCTGGTTAATGAGTGACCTGTTGGCCTCCCAGGGCTGTTGTTGCACAGTAACATGTGTTTTTCTAACAGAAATAGCACTGGTCAAGCACTCAGAGCACAAGGGATGAGGTGCTGGGTTTCCTTCTCTGTCTCCGGTGCCTCCTGAGCTCTCTGATGGAGATCAGATGAATGCAACGTGCTCACACTCCTTGGAAGGGCTCCTGGCCAACACGAGGGGTGTTTTTTTTGCTAATTAGGAATGGTTTCTGGCCAATGCAAACATTTTTGTATTGCACATCAATTACCCAGTCTTCCTAAACTGACTTAGCAGTTGCTTTGCATGGTGTGTTTGACTCCTTACAGAGTTGCAGGGACTCATATTTAATTATACAATAACTCTGTTTTTACGTGACTTCAGAGTTGCTTCCTAATAGTAGGTTTGAGTCTGTGGTTTCTAAGGGGGCTAATTTACAGCACTGGGCTGGCACTGTACCTTTAATTTCTTCCATTATCTGCTAGCATTCCCTGGATTCCAGGGTAGTGAATGCTCACTTGAGGTTCCTGACAGTCGTTTGACACTGGATTTCCATTTCCCTCACCTGTATAATCTTCTCTGTGAATATGAACAGGCAAAACAGATTGGCCCGAGATGCTGGAGACCAAACATGCAGCTTGTGCTTTCTCCAGGGACAGCAGGGAAAGCAGTGGCTCCCTGCACTGCATGGTTAGAGCCAACGGGATGCCTTGTGTTCCGAGGGTTCCAGGCTCGGGAGGGACTGCTGGCACCACTCCCCATCGCCCCTTGCTGCCTCTCTCCATCCCCATCCTCTGCATCTGAACACAAATCTCACTTTTGGTCTTCCCATTTACCCGGGCTGATCCTCCGGTTTGAAATCTTCTCATACCGAGTCCTCCCCTCCCTGCCTTGCCCTGCCCCTCTCCCCCTGCCGTTCCTGGCAGGCTCATCCCGTCCTTGGGGATGCCCGGAGCTCTCCGTGGCTCTGCCTCCTTCCCTTCTGTGCCCCATCCCCCTGGCCAGGCCCGCTGTGGCTCCGGAGCTGCTCCCAATCCCCACATCTGTTCATCCTGCTGCCTTCCTGTCCCGTGCCCGTCCTGATGTCCCCTCTGTCCCTGACCAGGGGTGGCCTCACCTCTCCTGTCAGCCCCTCTGTGTGATGGCTTTGGAGCAAAGCTGGAACTCTCCTTCCTGCCAGATGAAACTCGTGGCATTTTGTGGCAGCAAGCTTGTGGTTTCTGTGGCCACAATTTAATGTTTCTGCATCAGTTACTGGGGTGCTTCTTCCAAGCTACACTGCCGAAGGGCAGTGGGTAGGGAAATGCTATTAATGATGCCAGTGTAGAAATGCATCGATAGAAGGTGGATTGTGTCGTACTACCCCGACACGTTTGCTGTTACAAGATTTTAAAAATAATTTCTTAGGCCTTTAGTGTTGAAGAGAATCACTCTCGGAGATAAATGTCCCTGTTGATATTCATGAAGCTGGAAAACATGCAGCTAAAGAGTAAAAGGTTGATTGGAACCTTAAAATGTGATTCATTTTGCTGGCTTCCCAAGAGATGAGGATATTGTAGACCAGGTTTACTAACTGCATCCTACTATATTGTTCTCCTGCTGCTGGAGATTAATACCAGTCCTGATGTTGAACACTCACAGGGAGTCCACTGTGTACCTGAAGTGTTACTTTTAGGCATCTTGCAAATATATGCAGAATAAACAGCAGAACATAATGAAAACATTCTTAATTTTAAAATAGTGAAGACAAAGCCCTCTTTTTTTTTTTTGGTTGGTTTTTTTTGGTTGTTTTTTTTTTTTTTTTTCATCCCGCATCCTTCTGTGTAATGAATTTTTCCAGGGAAATGTACTCTTCATTCTCTCTATTTCACTGGCAAGTTGAAGCTGTGTATCCAGCCTGCTTTATCCCACAGTACATCTTGTGATTACAGTGAGATCTTAATTACAGGCATGTCAGAGCAGCACCTGGCACTCTGTTGTGCAGTGGGCAGGGCTGGGCTGCGTGAGGTTTGGGGAGGTCCTGTGGGCACGTGGAGCCCTGCCATCCCTGCCATCCCTGCCATCTCTGCCATCTCTGCCATCCCTGCAATCCCTGCCATCCCTGTTATTCCTGCAATCCCTGTTATCCCTGCCATCCCTGCCATCCCCATCCCTGCCATCCTGCTTGTCACGCATTCCTGGAGCTGGAGAACAAAGGCACAGCACAGCAGCAAAGCCAGGCTATGGTATTTATCTTTATTTGTGATTCATGGTTTGTCACTCGGAGCAGCACATGGCAAATGCCAACATCATCTGTCCCATGGCCCCCTCCCCTGCCAAGGCTGGTAAGGAGCTGCTGGAGGGACCCGTGGGACAGTAGGTGACCTGTGATTGTGAGGAGCTGAGGAAACACCCCTGGGGGCATGGCAGCACAGAGAGGGCACTGCCCGGGGGTGGGGGGCACCTCAGCTGCTCCCGTTTGCACTTTGCAGATGGGGATGGGATGGGAGGGATGGGATGGGATGGGATGGGATGGGAGGGATGGGATGGGAGGGATGGGACGGGATGGACGGGAGGGATGGGATGGGATGGGATGGGATGGAATGGAATGGAATGGAATGGAATGGAATGGAATGGAATGGAATGGAATGGAATGGAATGGAATGGAATGGAATGAAGAAAATAATATTTTCAGTTGTAAGGCAGCTACTAGTCCCACTCACCTAGACTCACCTAGTGCCTCAGTTTGGTGCTTCAGAACTGCCCAAAGCTTAACTGCACTCTTAGGGCATTGTCCAAAAGCCTCCTGAGCACTGACAGGCTTGGCTCATGGCCGTGGCTGCAGGAGGCCTGTTCCAGGGCTTGAGCAGCCTCTGGGTACAGAGGTGCTTCCTAAAGCACCTGGGTTTCCAGGTCCCTGTCCCCTCTGGTGAGTGGCTGCTCCAGCCAGGGCCGTTCCTGCCTCTCCAGATCCAGGTCGTGGCTGCGGAGCCGCGCTGGAGCCAGAGCAGCGGGTGAGCAGGGCTGGGAAAGGCAGCAGCTGTCACCTCCTGCTCGCTGCCACCAAAGCCTCTGCTGGCGTCTGTGAGTCAGGCTGGTAGCAGTCACCCCCAGATAATCAGCTCTCCTGGCTGTGGGTGAATGACAGCTTTCTCCTGTCAGGCAGAGAGCGGAGCCTCGGGAGCATACGCAATTGTTCCAGGCAGGTTCAGGGTTTCTATTTTAGGGATAATCACATATTCTGTAGTGATAAGTTAACATTCTTAGTAATCCAGTGTGTTGTGCACAAAAAGCAACACACTGCTACTATGATTTTCTTCTTCAAATGCTGAGATGGCTTTTGCTGTATTGGGATCATGTAATCATAGAATCATTTACTTATATAGAATTATCAGATTGCCTACTGAATCCCAAAGAAAATAGTGGATCTGGGAAATCAGTCAGTGCAACTTCCCATCAGCAGAACTCTGTATTAATTTATTAAAAGTGACATCTCTGCTGATAGGTTCAAGGGCCTGGTGAATATTCATATCTAGGTTTGTTTCCTGCCTGCTGACTCGAGCAGGCTTCCCAGATCGGTTGTAGTCATGGATACATGGAAATGACACTTTGGGGTTTGTTTTCTCAGTGGCAATGCCTTTTTACACTGTATTCCAAACACTATAACAAAGAATTGTCAAAAGCTCTCCTCCTGCAGCAATGGCAGATCATGAGCACTTGTATGTGGTTTAATTGTCAGGGAAATGCTGCCCTTCTGAGGGGCTCACTGTAGCTGGGCACCCTCTTGGTGAGGGGAGGTCAACCAGGGGATTTGATTGCACGTGGGAAACATTTGATCTGTTGCTCCAAATGCTTTGGCCAGAAGATTTCAGACAGAATATTGATGAAGCTGAAGCTGCAGTTTTGCGTTGCTCACTGCAGCCCCTCTAGTAGGGGTGGTAGGAAAATCCTCCATAAAATCACTGCTTAAAGGAAAGGCCCACAGAGAAGGGAGGAGATGATGAGGAGGTGAGGAGGTGATGATGAGGAGGTGACACACCACCCATGGAGCTGAGCCCATCCCCTGGAGGCTTGGGAGGCTGTCAGAAGGTTGTGGGGATGCTGCTGTCCCCATGGGGTCTGCTGTGGGATCTCCTGGAGGAATCTTGGGCAGATCACAGAGTCATTAGGGTTGGAAGAAGCCTCCAAGATCAATGAGTGCAGCCTTTGACTGATCACCACAAAGTCAACTAAACCAAGCAAACATGGAGCAGTCGTGCATCTGCCCTCAGCAGCACTGAGGGAGGGAGCTGGGAGTGCAGGGACACACAGAGTACGAGCTGGCCCAGATTCTGTTTGCAGTTTCATTTGGCAAAGTTTTCCGAGCTCTCCTGCAGAAAGCGTCCCACAAAAGTGACAATAACAATATTTTGGATATAAGCCTAGCACAAAAGGGTAATAGGAACTCCATGGGCATGCGTGGGCTCTTGATTCATCCTCAGAGATGACAGATGTGCATTTATTTAAGATCTGGGAGTGGGACTCGTAATATTTATAGTGAATTCTCTGTTCCCACTCTTCCTGAGTGATTTTGGTCTCTGTGGCCAGTCAATAGGCTCAGTGCTCACTGTTGACCATCTCATGCTGCAAGCCCCCAAGCCCATGCCAAGCATTTCTTTTCATCCAGACATCTGACAAGGAATGCTGAGGGTCCCCTGCATGGTCAGGGTCTCATGGTAGAACTGGCAAGGGCTGACAGCTGTATCTGAGCAGGTGGGCTCAGCCCATCAGCAAGCTCCTCCTCACCTTGTCTTTTTAATTTGAAACTGATATTAAATTAGATCACAACAGTGCTTTGGTATAAAAATAATTTTGTTTGCAGCAGCAGCTTGTGGAAGCAGTGGCTGAGGTGTTACAGCTGCACGATCATATCTTGTCATTGCTCCTCAGGCTGGCTCTCAGAAAAAAACAATGGATCTCTTGCAGATGGGCTTGCAGGGCTGTCCCTGTCCCCTGAGTGCTGTCCCTTGGCAGCACCAACACCAGCACAGCCAGCGCTGGCAGAGCACAGGCAGAGAGGGAGCAGGGGCAGGGGCCAGGGGCAGGGGCAATGGGCAGCATTTGTGGGGCAGTGTTTATGGGGCAATGGGCAGTGTTTGTGGGGCAGTGTTTATGGGGAAATGGGCAGCATTTGTGGGGCAGTGTTTATGGGGCAATGGGCAGTGTTTGTGGGGCAGTGTTTATGGGGAAATGGGCAGTGTTTGTGGGGCAGTGTTTATGGGGCAATGGGCAGCGTTTGTGGGGCAGTGTTTATGCAGCAGGGGAAGTGGGCAGTGGGCAGTGTTTGTGGGGCACGGGCAGTGTTTGTGGGGCAGTGGGCAGTGGGCAGTGGGCAGTGTTTGTGAGGCAGTGGGCAGTGTTAGTGGGGCAGTGTTTATGCAGCAGGGGCAGCGGGCAGGGGCAGTGGGCAGGGGCAGTGTTTGTGGGGCACGGGCAGTGTTTGTGGGGCAGTGGGCAGTGGGCAGTGGGCAGTGGGCAGTGTTTGTGGGGCAGGGCCAGGGGCAGAGTCTGGGGCAGGGTCTCACCACTCGCCCCACTCTGCCACACCCACGGTTTGCCTCTGAGCTCTTTGAAGCTCCCCCTGGATCCACACAGGTCGAAGCTGAATTTTAACTTGTGCTAAACCACGAATTTAGTGACCTCATGCAACCCTCTGCAGCTCCCTCAAGCGCGTGAAAAGAGACTTGAAAGGAGAGCAGCTGCTGTCCTGCAGCTTCCCCAGAGGAAAACCTTTAATAAAAGCTTGGCCAACACTCTGTGGTTGTCTCCCTGTCTTCTTTTAAATGGAAGCTTATTTGTAGTAAAGCATTTACAAATGTAAATCCTTTTTTCTTTACCTTGTAGTGAACTTTGACCACTTCCAGATTCTCCGGGCGATCGGGAAGGGAAGCTTTGGCAAGGTAGGCTTGAGCTCTCCGTCTTGCATGGTTTATCAGGTGTCTGCTGTTATCTACTTGTGGTTTATTGGAACATTAACGGGCCCCAAAATGGCTAGCTTTGTACTTTTTTACAATGGCTGCTCAGTCAACACAGGAAAATGTTCGGGAAAATACCTTGTTGCCATTTGGTACTGCTTTAATTCTTGGCATTTTGGTGCAACGGATGTGTTGTAAATTACCAGCACTACTGTGACCATTTCACAGCAAATGTTCTTTATGTTTTCAGTTTCTGTGGGGATGTCTGGCTTGTGGGGGGACAGTGAGGCTGGAAGGTGCTGAGAATTGTCCTTGGTGGTTGACTGAGCTGGCACACTGGTCAGGAGGGTTCTGTGAACTCCTGGGCTGTTTTCCCAATCAGAACTCTGTTATGTTGAAGAGGTTTTGTTGTTTATTTTTAACTGGTTTTTCTTGCCAAGCCTGTGGGAGGATGTGGGAGGTGATGATCAGAAAGCTGTGTATCTCTGGGAGTTACTGGTTGGTTTCCTGGTGTCAGTCCTTCTCCATTCCCTGTTTCTCTGGCTCCCCCTCCGTCCCTGTGCTGGTGACTCTGGGCATTTGTCCCCTGACCTGGCAGTGCCAGCACGGTGTCCATGGGATGTGAGTGTCCCACAGGAGCACAGGGCTGCCCTGGGGGCTCTGCAGTCCTTTTGTCATCTGTGTCTTGCTGTGAGCCAGCAGCAGTGGTGCTGGGATGAGAGCTGTGGGAGTGACAGTGCCAGTGACCATCCCGGGACCTGCTGAGCTGGCTGTGTCACCTGCTGAGCTGGCTGTGTCACCTGCTCAGGTGACTCGTGTGGGGTGGGGCCGTGTGCCAGCACTGGGGCTTTGTGTGGGGACAGGGCCTTGGGAACAGTGTGACACGTGCCATGTGACATGTGGAAGGGCTGGCCCAGCTCAGCAGGCGGCACGAGTGTCCCCACACACGGTGACACAAACAGGACACCTGAGTGGCTGGGTGAGCTGCACCTGCCTGCGTTTCCCTCCGGCCAGGTCATCTTGGCCGGTTTCTCCCATCATACTTTGATCCAAAGCCGACGCCACGAGGGTGAGGAGGTCCAGGTGTGGCTCTGGAGATGACCCACGCTGTCCTTGGCCTTCTCCCTCTGTGCTGCAGCCTGGCGAGGCCTTGTCCCTCGGGAGCAGCCTGACCCGCTGTACTTGGAGATGGAAACTGTGCAAAAGCAGAAATTTCCCAGGAGATCTGAGACCTGTTTGGTCAGAAGAACCCCAACTGTTGCCATTTCCCAACATCTCTTTTTGGATACCCTGTGTGTATTGAGCAGTTTCGGTGCTGAGTGGTGGCGGCAGCACAAAACCAGGCACGGTCTGTGTGGGGAGGGCCCAGCAGGCCTGAGAGGCAGCAGAGGGGACACCCTCAGTCCCCCTGCTGCCATCAGGGCTTCTTCTGACAGAAGATGTTTTGGCACAGCCTCAGTGCCCTGACGAACACCAGGGGATCCATTACCCTGCTCTGGCACAACCCACCCACGTGAATTCCTGCTGGGTTTCCATGAAAGTCTGCCTGGGACTTCCAGGGCTGATGAAAATGGATTGCCAGCAGCGTGCAAGTCACTGTGACGGTTTGAGGGGGTGGCTGGAAACACTCACCCCTCTTTGCAGCCGCATCCCTTGAGCAAGGAGAGGCAAAAGCTTGCAGCAGAGCTCTGTCAGATTTCTGGGCTTCCGTTGGATGACGGTGAATGATTAAATACCAGCTCAGTCCTTGCGCTGTGAGGGGAAGGCAAACAGCAGAAGAAAGTCTCCCCAGACACCCCTGGTGAGAAGAGGAACACTCAGGGTCTTGTGCCCTCAGCTCACAATCAAAGAACAAACACTTAACTCAAAACCTTAGTGAAAAAGAGCAGCTCACATTTTTGTTTTGAGCTGATAGGAGAAGATTCATACCTCAAATACAAACTTTCCAGAGAAGGAGGTTTTATTCTTTTAAGGAGCAGCACTTGGAAAATTAATTCTGCTCAGAACATGAAACAGAGGAAAAACAATTCTTGTCCCAGGGCAGGACTCTCCTAGCTTTGAAGAGAGCTGCTCCCTGTGGCTGCTCTCTCTGTGCTTTGCGTGTCAGAAAGGTTAAGTCCTGCATGGAGCAGTCTATCAGGCATCAGAATCATACACACACTTTCAACAAGATGCTGAAATGATTCATCTGCCATCTTTCTGGATACTTATGTCAATATGCTGAATTTCCTCTGACACTGAGAAAAGCTTTTTGTGTTTACCAAGTCTTTTACAACTCACATTTAATTACAGAAAACATAAAACTACCTACCTTGTAAGCGTTATTAAAAATTTAGGAGTGACTTAGTTGCCTTGCTTGATTTAACCACTCTCTGCCCACGTTCATAAGATATTTAGGAGCCAGTGTCCGAGTAGGGCCTCAGTGTGTGAGTGCCCTGTGGGAGCTGTGACACCGTGTGACAGGGATCTCAGGGCACCCAGGGATCTCAGGGTGACAGGACCCAGGGTGACAGGACCCAGGGATCTCATGGGGACAGGACTCAGGGATCTCAGGGTGACAGGACCCAGGGTGACAGGACCCAGGGATCTCATGGGGACAGGACTCAGGGATCTCAGGGTGACAGGACCCAGGGACCTCATGGGGACAGGACCCAGGAGCAGCACCTGTGGTGGCCTTGGGCACAGCATTTCCTTCCACGGTCACTTTGTGCACCTCTCAGGACAGACTGGGATGTCCTCAGTGTGGGAGCTGTAAGAAAGGAAGGAAAAAGCAACTCAGAAATCCCTTCTGAAGAACCTGAGAGCCCCAGAGCTGTGGCTCTGGCATATCTGCAATAAATGGCCAATTTCAGTTTTCTAGAGATGGGTTTAATCAGCTTTAAGGTACAATTAACCAAATGAAGGTCAGGTTCAATTCCATATTTACTCCAATTTGCAAGTGGAGTAAACATGTGTAATATTTTCCACACGTAGTAGAGGTGATATTATTTGATTTTCAGTGATTTAATATCAGCATAGCATTCCTCCTGCAGCACAAGCTCCTTTCTGAGCAGCAGCAGCAGCAGCAGTTGCTCAGGTTTTGGCTGCTCTGCTGCCATTTCCCAAGGAGCAGCAGGCAGGAGAGGGTTTCTAGAATGAGGTGCAGTTTGTGGCCCTGTTTTAGTGGGAAATATGCTCTGAGGTTCATTGTGCTTCACGAGAGACAGGATGAGATACAGAGATCTCTGAAGGCAGTGGTGGCACTGCAGGACTGGGACCTCTGCCTGTGAAATTTGGCCTCTTGTGGCTTCAGTCCCTGTGGGGCAGCTGGGGCTGTTTGCTCCTGAACTCCCCTCCCAGCCGGGCTGCCCCCTCGGTCCTGCAGCCCCAGCTGCCCCTTCCAAGGCATGAGGAGCTGGGCAGGGTTGTGGGAATTCATTATTTACACTTCACTGCTGAGAAGAAACAAGGACACATCTGAAGTTCTTCAGCATGGATTTGTGTCTTCGTGTGCCATTGGAAGTAGGGGATTAAACCAGGGCTGGGGCTGGAATGAGCAGCAGCAGGAAATGGAATCTTCCAGAGGGAGCCAGGATACCCGGGGTGGGTGCTGGAGGCCCGTGGGGGGCTGGCTCTCAGTTTGCTCCAGTGGGGGCTGGGGGTCCTGGTCCCTGTGCCCAGCTCCCCACTGACCCCCCCAGCGAGGGCTGGCTGTGTGTGCTTTGCTTTGCACAAGTGCTTCAACTTCATGATTTTGTTGCTTTAATAATTCACACAGCCTGGAGCTGGGTACAGAAAGGCTTTAATCCATTTTCTAAAGGTCACAGATGCCCACCCAGTAGCTGCACCATAAATATAATTCCCTTCAAGTCTATTCTCAACTGAATCCCTCTTTGACATCAACACTAGCTTGATCCATTTTCTTTTTTTCCAGCTTTATAAATGTTGGATTTTTCCCCCTAAAGAAAGGCTGGAAACTTAATCCCTTGATATTTAGCTGCCACACATATTTTTTGCCCTTGATTTTTCCTTTATTGTCCTGGATCTCACATGAGGCTGAGGGTTTGCCAGAGCCACAAGCAGGGGCTGGACACAGGCTGTCCCTGCTGGACACTGCTGCTGTCACTGGGTCACACACCGTGTCATTGGCAGGCTCTGGAGACAAGGGAGCCTTGGTTTGCCAAAGGGCAGCCTGGCCACAGAGAGGGCACAGCAGGTGAGGGGTGTCTGGAGAGCTGCTGGTGTTGGGCCATCCAGTGCTGCTCAGGCCCCATCCTGCCCGGCTCCAAGGCTGCCCAGGGAGTCCTGCAGGGTGCACCAGGCTCTGCAGGCAGGAGATGGGCTCTGCAGGCAGGAGATGGGCTCTGCAGCAGCAGTGATGTCAAAGACTTTAACACTAGGGAAAGGTTCATCCCCAGAGGGTGCAGCACTGCCCAGGCTCCCCAGGGAATGGGCACGGTCCCGAGGCTGCCAGAGCTCCAGGAGCCTTTGGGCAGCGCTCCAGGGATGCCCAGGGTGGGATTGTTGGAGGGCTGTGCAGGGACAGGGGCTGGACTCCTTGTTGTCTTTTGCAGCTCAGGATATTCCACGGTTCTGTGATTCCCTGACTGCACAGCATGCTCCACCATTGCACCCAGCACAGGAGCAGCTGCCTGGGCTGGGGCAGTGACCAGGAGCAGGTGTGTGAGAAAGCACAGAGCACACACAGGGGACCCTCCCTCTGATACCATCTCCCGGGTAGCACCAAGTGATTTTTCTTCTTTCGTGGATGCTGCTGAGCTGTGAGTGTGTCATCGGTAAAAGCCACGGGAGAGAATGGCAGAGCATGAACGCAGTGGTGATGGGGTCCAGCACCTCCTCACTGGCTGCATCTCAGGCTGTGGGGGCAGCAGCGGAAGAATTACAGAGTGAGAAGTGCCACTGGAGGGTCTGGAGTGACTGGGAGAGCAGTGAGCTCAGCTGGGAGGAGCTGGGGATTATCCTGCACTTCCCCACCGGGCACCTGTTTGGGGTTTCTGAAAGATCAGACTTCAAAAGACCATGATTTATCAAACGAGCTGCCCACTTTTGTTGTTATTATACACCCGGTGCCTTATTAACATTTGCATTAGAAACTGCCTGGGGTTTATTTGAGCCCCCACCATTCCCTGCGTGTGAGTCACGCTGGTGTGGGAGGGTAGGTGGGATGGGAGGTGGGATGGACTCTCACTCCAGCAGCCAGGGACCTGCGGACAGGAAAGAGGCGTAAGAGAGCAGTAAATGGCCAATTTATCGCCCGGGGGGCAGGAGCATCGTCCTGTCCTCCACCCAAACGTCCCCTGATGGCCCTGGGCCACCCCTGCAGGTCTGCGCGGGGCTGGCACTGCCGGCAGCGGTGCTGGAGCGTGGCGTGGCTCGGGGGACGAGGTGGTTGATGCCCCCAGGGTGGCTGGCCTGTGGCACAGGTGAGGGATGCCCTGTGGTGGCTGGCTGGACGGGCTGCAGCCTCAGCATGGGCAGCGGCTCTGCTCAGGCTGGGAGCACGAGCAGCGTCCAGAGCTGCACCACAAGGCAGCTCCTGCCCCGGGGCAGGGAGAGCTCGCTGTGGCTTGTGCCAGCAGGAGTGTTTTCTCACCTGAATTCCCCTGTGTGCATCGAGCCTCGATAGCAGTTGACTCCTCAGGTTCTTCCTGGCTCTTAGATGAGAGTTTTTTCAGCATTAGATCCTGCAACGAAATCCACCCACACCCTCCCCACTGCCCCTCCCCTCCTAACCCAAAGAGATCTCATTTAGAGGTCTTTGATTAAAGAAACCTTTTTATGGATCAACATATGCTGCCTGTTGAGTGGCAGGTGTGCCTGGATCCAGCCCTGACCCTTTGACAGAAGGGGCAGCCTTGCAGTGGGGCAAGGGACGGAGAGCTGCAAGCGTTCAGGGGGAGGAGGAGTGCAGAGGGAGCAGGGGAGCATGGGGCTGGGTCAGGGGGACCTGCCTTTGGAGAAACATTGCAATAGGCTACCCAGGGAGGTGGTGGAGTCCCCACCCTGCCTGGTGGTGTTCAAGGAATGACAGGACATGGCATTCGGTGCTCTGCTCTGGTGGGCAGTGTGGTGTTTGATCAAAGACTGCACCTCGATCTTGGAGGTCTTTTCCAGCAGAAAGGATTCTGTGGTTCTGGGAGACACAGCCTAAATGCATCACGGAATTCCATAAACATTCAGCCACCTGTAAGGACCAAGAGCGGGATGTTTTGGCATTGATGAGATTCATAATTGGGAATGTGATGATTGTTCTGTCAGCGCTGCCCTCAGGAGAACCTCCTGTTCCGCTGTGTGCCACTGGCAGAGGCTCCTCCTGCCCAGCACGGCCCACACGGCCACAGCAGACTGCAGCTCTCACACCAACATAAAAAACTCTGAAACTAACAAATCCATCCTCCATCACTAATGATAATTATAATTTTCTCAGAGGCTGAAATGTGACCAGCATTTGGATCTTGTTTTTGTTCTGACAAGCCATCATAGCCCACACCCCCACCAGCTCGCAAATGGAACTGAGATGGAAGCTTCCAGCATCAGATGCAGCTTTTGGCAGTAATAAAATTGAAACTGTGTTGGACATCGAGGTCATCTACAGGTCTTTGGAAACTGCAGCTTGTGAGTTTGGGCTGTTGTGTTAATGCTCATGGTTGGACAATCCAATTACAAACCACTTAATGTCATAAATGATAAGGAGCAGTGTCCTCGGTTCCTATGAAATTATGGATACATCAGCATGATACAGCAAATAGAGTTTATTAAGGAAAATACTGCCTGGGTTTGTCCGGAGCATTACAGCTGTACCCTGTCGTTACTCTGGGCAGTGGTGCCTGTGCAAGGAGACTTCCTCCTCTTCTTCACAGGACGTATTTCTTCTTGTGGGTCTAAAGTTCATGAATTCTTATTGAAGTGTCTGTGTGCTGCTTGGAAACTGATCTGAATCTCGTGGGAGTTGTATGGACACAGCTCCAAAAGGCTGGATACAGTTCTGCTCTGTTTTTTCTGTGGTGAAGGCAGGAGCTGCCCACAAGCCACTACAAGGCCGTTGGGATTTCCTGTGTCTCAGCAATGAATTAAAGATGGAGCATGAAAAACAGAAGCAGAAACTGATGCAACTGGTGCACAACTGACAATAGAAGCGAATGTAGTGACGAGGGATGTGACAAGATTTTGCTGCAGTTTGAGGGCCCTGCAGCACCTGGAGCCCACGGCAGTGCCAACACTGCCATGGGACGGGGCCTTCGTGTGGGCCAGGCTTGCTGGGCAGTGTCCTCCCCTGCCTGGTGAGCATGCCAGCTGCTTTTATCCCTCCCAGTTTTGCTGCCAGCCTGTCTCCTTTGAAATTGCCTCTTCTCCTGTCTCCTGGGGTGGTGATCTGCCTTGCTTCCCAGATGAACCATGTCAGTGGGCTGTGGAGATGGGCAAGAAGAGGATGTGGGAAAAGCTGTTGTAGGATGGACCTTTAGAGGTGGATCAGGAAGGCTGTGTGCAGGGCTGGGTGTCTCAGCCAGCTGAGGAGGTCCCTTGCAGGGAGCCCCCACACGCCAGTGAGTGGGGAGTGGGGCTGGGCACACAGTGCCCCATGGCCTGCAGAGCCCTGCTCTCCAGGGAGCTGTGCCCTGGGGCTGCTCTGCTTCACACCCCCCTCTCTGCCCCAGACTGATGGATCGATTTGGGAGGAAGAGACAGGAATGGGAAATTCTCATGGCACCTGCTCTTTCTGGCTCTGTTGATGCATCTCTGTGCTCAACACCACTCTCAGCACTGGGGAGACAGGGCAGTGGAGGATGGGCCAGGGAAAGGTCAGGCTGCTCAGACTGTCACTGCAAAGGCTCCCGAGAAAACAGCCATGAAATACAGAACAGGTGTGTGAGCAGCATGGCTATCAGGGTGTGATTTTTGGTGGGTCTGGGTTCCCTCCCCCGGCTCTTTCCATCGGAGATGCTGTTGCCAAGCCCAGGGTGAGGGGTGAGGGGCCCTCAGGTGCAGCCCAGCAAGGGTGACCTGCTGAAAATGCCTGGACATTGTTATTTATGTAATGTGCAGAGCAAAGTCACGTCTGTTTCAATAGTTCCATAAAATTAAAATATCAGGAGTGAAAATGTTGACAAATTCTAAATTTAGTGCTTTCCATTTTCGTACCAACTGGCCATTCTGTTCTCTGAAATAAAACTGTAAGTACAGCATCACTTTGACAATTGCAAATTGGCTTTTCTTATTTTTTCTTAATACTTTTTTGTTCTTACTGACCCATCACATTTGGGATAGACTGTATTTTATCTGTATGATCAGGGATTCTACCTCCCTTCAGAAAACATTCTGGGCTGTAAGTCAGTGAGAGTTTTTAAAGAAAGAAGAGCATGGAAAGAAACCATGTTTATTGAACAGAAGCCTTTTGTGTCTCTGCTTTCCACCCTCACCTCCCGTTTACTTACTATTTATGTCCAAAATCCATCGAGATTCCTTCTGTTCCTGTCGTTCTCTCAAGGAGATGCAGTAAGATTGTTGTGCCGTATTATTACTTTTGATCTAAAAATTGTTTTTAAAAGTAAGTGCTAAAAATTCCTCTCAGTAAAGGCTAATGCAGTATGAAATACTTATCTGTTCATGTGCAGCAAGTGGTGCAGTTGAACCAAGACCTGCTGAAGGTAACCCAACACTGCAGGCTGGCAGCTGGGGGAGTGCTGTTTGCCAGATGCAGGAGCTTCAGCCTCCCCTCAGCCCCTGGGGGTTGTGCCCCCTGGGTGCCCCTGACAGAGCTCTGGGCTGCTGCTGCATCCTCGGGCTCTCAGGTCAGCTCTGCTCTGCTCTGCAACTCGATTTTAGCCCCTGCTGTGATCTTTGGGCTTCTCAGAGAGGTTAAGATCATTGCCCAGAGCAGCTGTGGCTGCCCCTGGATCCCTGGCAGTGCCCCAGGCCAGGCTGGACACTGGGGCTGGGAGCACCTGGGACAGTGGGAGGTGTCCCTGCCATGGCAGGGGTGGCACTGGGTGGGATTTGGGGTCCCTCCCAACCCAAGGCATCCTGTGATTCTATGATTCTGAGATTTGCAGGGTGTTCCTGGACAGAGGAGTCCCACCCCTGGAAATATGGAGAAATATAAAACACATTCCTTTATCTCGAGCTTGTGAAGGCTCCTTGGGGACAGGCAGCCCTCGTGTGACAGTGACTGCAGGGGGTGGCTGCAGGAGGAGCAGGGGGTTTGTCTGTGTCAGGCACACCACAGCCCCTGTGCCCTCCCTCTGGCAGGGATCTCCATCTCCCCAGCCGGCACAGCTGCCCTCCCAGGGCTGATCCCCTGGTGCAGCCTGGTGGTGAACACCAGCTCAGTGGAGCAAGCTTCTGCCAAGGGGAAATCCAGCATTTGGCTGCAAGCGGCATGGATTCCTCCTGGGGACTTTGCACTGTGAAACACGAGTATCCCCTGCTTTCTTGGCTGAAAAGAAAGACCTGCGTTTATTTCCTTCAGCACAGAAGGGAAGCTTTGGTGCCTGGGGGCGTGTTGTGGCGGCAGCACAAACCAGGACAATGGGGCCACTCGATGCCAGTGCCCGTCAGGGCCGGATCACCGTGAGTGATGAGGCTTTTCAAAATAGCACAGCCAGTGTTCTTGCCCTGGGGTCAGGGAACTTCAACATCAATTTATGTTCAGAGATTAAATAAGGCCCTCCAATCTTCATTGGATGTAATTAGATTTCTTTCTGTTCCCAATATCTGTCAAATATGTAGCTAAAAAAAAATAAATTTACCTCTTTAACCAGCCTATCACAGAAATGTAGTCATGGCCATAAGGAGAGATGGCTCCAAATACTAGACATAACTCAAAATGCATGTCGCCCACAGGGAAACATTGCACAATTTATTGAGGAAATGCTCGTTAGCTGTGGTTGTGCACAGGGGTCCAGGTCCTCACGTAAATCTATGGAGTGCTGCTGAGCTGGAGGAAATGGTGGATCCAGGTTTGGATCCATCCAAAAGGCAGAAAGATGGGTCACAGTGTCTTCAGGGATCTCTGCAGGTTGGTCTGAGTTTTCATCATTCTACTTTAATTATTGAGAAAGAAAAGCCCAGCAGAGATCTCTGAGCATGTGATTAAAGCCAGACAGAAATGTAGGTGCCTAACAGCCTTTCTGTAGGCAGTGTGACAGCTCCAGAACACATCTCCTGGGCTGTCCTCCTCCCTGCTCTCCGCACGGTGCAAGCACAGCCCCTGTCCCCAAGGAGCCTCCCCAGGGGCTGCTCCATGGCCTGGGGGTCAGCAAATCCACACTGTGCCCCATCAGAGGCGTGCTCAGGTCTGTGGCCAAAGGATGATCCCAAATGTCTACATCTTTGTTTGAACACTGAGGGAACACACCAGGTTTGGGGTGTCTGGCTGGTGATGAGGCTGCTCAGCCAGCGTGCAGGGGGAGAGGTGGAGAACCAGGACAAGTAAAAGCAACAAAAATTGCTCCCCTTTCCTTTTTGTTCTTTAGGATTCTCTGCTGTGACTTCATCCATTTCTCCTTGTTTATTTGGATTAGTGGCTCTCCTGAGGAAAAGAAATCTACACGTGCTTTAGAGCTTCAAGTCAAATAATCCCCCGAATCCAAACTCAATTACAGAAACATCTGCTTAATGTCTGATGGGACCTTATTTTCTCAGTGTGACATTAAAGGGAAATGCTTACTCTGAACCACCTTAAATTGCATTAAATCACAGGATTCAGACCCTGTAGATAACATTTCCATGATTTCTTGCAGGGAAATTAGGAAATGTTCCCTGATAGACACCAACTGGAAGGCCCTAGTCCTGTTTGTAGGGTACCAGTGAGGAGAGCTTTTCCTGACATAGTTTCAGGGGGTTGGTTGTCCCATTTGTGTGAGCAAGACAGAAGAAGCCTCATTCTGGAAGAAACAAACCAGAAAACATGGACAAGCTTAGCTTTACCTGTGTTTTGGGCCACTCCAGCTGCACCTGCACACCTGGTTTGCTTTGGCAGCACACACAGTGCTGGGCACACCAGGAGGGGACACAGACCCACAGGGGTCTGCTGAGCCTCAGGGAGGGCAGTGCACCTGCACAGAAGCACAGGAACACATTCCTGGGACTCCAGACTGAAGCTACTGAGATTGCCCAGAGCAGCTGTGGCTGCCCCTGGATCCCTGGCAGTGCCCAAGGCCAGGCTGGACACTGGGGCTGAGCAGCCTGGGGCAGTGGGAGGTGTCCCTGCCATGGCAGGGGGGGCACTGGGGGGGATTTGAGGTCTCTTCCAACCCGGACCTGTCTGGGATTCTGTGATCCTCTGATACACAGCACACTGAAGTGCTGTGGGGAACAGCAGGTGTTATTTTGGGTCAGAAGACTTTTTTGGCTCTAGCATAAGCAACTGAGAGAGATATTTTTTATGGAAGTGTTGACACGACCTGGAAACACCAACAGGCTTGCTGTGAATAAAAGTTTCATCGGCTGCTGTTACAATTTGGCTGCAGCAAACAGCAGTGCTGCATAAAAGAGATTTTAATGATTTATGGTGTTCTGACAAACGAGTCCATCAATCTTGTGGAAAAGCACAGCTTTTCAGCAGGGAAAAACTAAAGTTGTAAGGCTCCATGAAAAATACCTTAAGGAGAAAAATGTGGCAAGGTGTCTGGAAACAGAAACAAAATCAGCACTTAAAGATGTGAAGGCAGATTTGTTGAGCTGATAACCTCGTACTGAGAGCATGGCTCATGAGGGTCACACTTGTTTGGCTACCACTGCAACTTCAGAGGTTTAAATGGGATACTGGGAAGAAATTCTTCCCTGGGAGGGGGGAAGGCCCTGGCACAGGGTGCCCAGAGCAGCTGTGGCTGCCCCTGGATCCCTGGCAGTGCCCCAGGCCAGGTTGGACACTGGGGCTGGGAGCAGCCTGGGACAGTGGGAGGTGTCCCTGCCATGGCAGGGGTGGCACTGGGGGGGATTTAAGGTCCCCTCCAACCCAAACCCTTCTGTGAGTCCATACTTCTGCGAGCTGGATGGAAGGGCTGAGGAGTGCTGTTGTCACAGCCAGCAGCCCTCACATGTCCGTGTTCCCTGGGCTGGGCCACGGGCACATGGGGAGGTGGCCGTGGGAATGGCAGCAGATGTCCTGGTCCTGCAAACGGCTCTTTGTGTGCTGGGGACAATGGCCGAGAGAGACTCTGCCAGAG
The DNA here is from genome assembly GCA_017589585.1 of Phylloscopus whistleri. Taxonomy (NCBI): domain Eukaryota; kingdom Metazoa; phylum Chordata; class Aves; order Passeriformes; family Phylloscopidae; genus Phylloscopus; species Phylloscopus whistleri. The sequence continues at coordinate 12,341 of JADMLD010000912.1, read as the reverse complement.
ACTCTGCTGTCAGAGCTGTTCCCAGGACAGAGTGCTGCCTCAGAACCTGCACACTCAGCAGGGAAGGCTTTTGATTGATTCAAAGTGAGTTTTTATTCAGGATCAGGCAGAGTTACGGTAAAGTCCTTGCTGAGTGTGGGGTGAGTGTCACTGTCACAGGCAGGCTGTGGTGTGAGTGTCACTGTCACTGTCATGGGCAGGCTGTGGGGTGAGTGTCACTGTCAGGAGCAGGTTGTGGGGTGAGTGTCACTGTCACTGTCATGGGCAGGTTGTGGGGTGAGTGTCACTGTCAGGAGCAGGTTGTGGGGTGAGTGTCACTGTCACTGTCATGGGCAGGTTGTGGGGTGAGTGTCACTGTCAGGAGCAGGTTGTGGGGTGAGTGTCACTGTCACAGGCAGGCTGTGGTGTGAGTGTCACTGTCACTGTCAGGAGCAGGTTGTGGGGTGAGTGTCACTGTCACAGGCAGGCTGTGGTGTGAGTGTCACTGTCACTGTCATGGGCAGGTTGTGGGGTGAGTGTCACTGTCACAGGCAGGCTGTGGTGTGAGTGTCACTGTCACTGTCAGGAGCAGGTTGTGGGGTGAGTGTCACTGTCACAGGCAGGTTGTGGGGTGAGTGTCACTGTCACTGTCACAGGCAGGTTGTGGGGTGAGTGTCACTGTCACTGTCAGGAGCAGGTTGTGGGGTGTGTCACTGTCACAGGCAGGCTGTGGTGTGAGTGTCACTGTCACTGTCACAGGCAGGCTGTGGTGTGAGTGTCACTGTCACTGTCAGGAGCAGGTTGTGGGGTGAGTGTCACTGTCACAGGCAGGTTGTGGGGTGAGTGTCACTGTCAGGAGCAGGTTGTGGGGTGAGTGTCACTGTCACAGGCAGGTTGTGTGCAGCTGCAGCCCCAGGACTTGGTGCCACAGGTCCCTCTGGGTGTTACCTTTCCCCACTAAGGGTAGGTCTGAAAGGATCTGCTGTGCCCCGAGCTCCCTCCCAGGAGCAACCCTGAAGGGATGGAGAGGGGCTGCACAGGCTCCTGCAGGTGCTGGCAGCCTTCAGTGTTTCCAGTCTCCCGTGCTCATGGCACCCAGCTCTGGGTCAGCATTGAGGAGGGGGAGCCCCTTCAGGGGACCAGCAGCACCCTTGGGGGTCTGCGTGCCCCTTCTGGGCCAGCTGGTGTGGGGAGCTGCTGCTGGGGGTGCCTGTGGGAGAGGCTTCCAGCAGAGCTCCTTCCAGCTGCTCCCGTGCTTCCTCAATCCCTGATACTGAATTATGTCACTGCAGATACACCTGTGAGGCAGCTTTAGGCTTTGTTCTCTTGGCTATGCCTAAAATTTTTTTGATTAGCTGATTTCATCCTTAATACTTGTGAGGATTGTAGAACATATTATTATGAACTTTTTGATTACCAGTATTACACAGATGCTAATTAGCAGGGAAGCGTTGTATTTTAATTGCCAAGAGCATCATCACAATAGAGGGTGGATACAAAGATGCATTTGAATGCCAGGGGAAATAGTTCTGTGTCCTGTGCAGCTGTGGCCATGTCCAGAACAGAGTGATCCCTGTTTGCAGCTTTCCTGATAGCAGCTGAGAATTTAAATGATTGAATATATATTTTTATAGATAATTGGCAAGATTCTGTTTGCAGTTCTTGGTATAAGAGCAAAGCAGAGGGGTCCTGAGGATGCTGGGTGACAGAGATTTCCCTCCAGCCACTTTCTAAAGGATGAAAACCCTGGGAAAAGTGAACAATGTCTTGGTGTAAGAGCTGAGCCATTCAAGCAGAACTTGGCTAAAGCAGATAACTTGCTGGAAGTCAATATTGAGGTTGTCCTTTCAGCAGTGTATATGTGCAGTAAAGCCCTTCTCACCTGCTTTACTCTTTGCTCAACAAGCTCAGGAAACCAGTGAACACAATTGTCCAGCCTGTCCTTGCTCTTGCAGTGTGTCTCCAGAGTAAAATTTAGTGTTCAAAAGTGAAATCGGTTGTCAAAAAAGCTTGAGCTGTTTCTACATCATGTTAAGTGCCTTCTCACTGCTTCTTGTCCTTCAGAATGAAAGACTTAGTTCTTCCTGCTCCAGGGCCTGCAGATGTCCTGTTTCCCCACACCTCCCTGAGGCTGCTGCCGTGCTTCCCCCCCCAGCAGAGACTTCTTTGCCCATGCAGCCCCAAAGCCTGCTGATGCTTCTGGGTGCCATGGGCAATTTAATGTTAATGCTCTGCATTTCAAATTTCAACCTTTCTGGTAAATGGCAGTTCTATAGATATTGGGGGAAACAGGGAGAGATAAATATCCAGCAGAAGCTGGAGGAGAAATCAATATATGTGGGCAAGGTGCAACCACTGCAAATAAGCATTTTTATAAACCAAAGCAGTGTCTGGCCATGGTTCAGAACTGGGTGGGATTAAGGTGTTTGATGTAGGTGTGCAGTGTTGGCTGACTCTAAGCCTTGACTCTGCTCTGAAAACAAGTTAAAAAGGAGTGAAATCCAGGCTTGTACACTGAAATGTCCTCGTGGCTCTGAGCTGCAGTCAACAGTGTCTGTGTAGAAGGATTACAGGGCATTGGTCTCGTCTTACAGAGGCAGAAGCCAAAAAAGGAGAAATTTAAGAAGGAAACCCATGGCTCCCAGTTCAGACCCAAAGACAGATCCCTGACTCAGCTGTGGGTTTGTGCACCAGCCGTGACAGTGACATTCCTCAGGGGGTCACGGGTACCTTCACTTTGGGTGACCTCTCATATGCAGAAGGAACAAGGTCTTTGTGCAGCCGAGGTAGAGCAATCCCCACTATTTACCAGCTGCATGGTGCCTGCCCAGAATGCAGCCACACGCTTGGTTTGAGCCCAGGAAAACTGTGCTGCCCCTGTATAACGAGGCTAAGTCAGGACATGCTATTAAATCATTAAGTGGCCTCTCATCTGAGTGAAGAGTTCAGCCTGATGAATTCCTTCAGAATGTCCTTCAGGGTGTTGTCACTGTCCCGCCCGTGGGTGAGGTGGGCCCGGGAGGTGTCACACGCCCCTGTCCCGGCCGGAATCGTGGCTGGGGCTGCAGCCCTCCCTGCGTGCGGGGCAGCTGCAGGGGAGCGCTGGGGGTACCGGGGGCTCCGGGAAAGCTTTTAGTGCCGTGTCTTGAGCAATCCGCTCCCGGCTGCTGCCCGCCTTCTGCCTCGAGGGGCTGGCCCGGTTCCACTCCTTTTCCTAATGGCTGTATTTAACCACCGAACATTCCCTTTGTGCGGCCGCATTGTGCAGAATGAGGACAGAGTCGTTTCTGCTTCTTGCCTTGCTCCGCGTTGTAGACTTGCCTGAAAACGGATTAATTTAAAAAATGCACTCTTGTGACCAAATGGATGTTTATTCCTTCCCCAGGAACAGATGCATGAACGGAGAAGCATAAAAAGAAAAAGATACGCCTTGTGTCCCTGACGTTTTGGGGGGACACGGACACGCTGACGCGTTTCTGAAAGCAGGGGCACCCTAGGAATGGTCGCTGCCTATGACAGGGGCACCGAGTGGCTGAGCCCAGCCCAGGCAGCACCAGCACCGCTCCTGGGGCTGCTTTGACTCGAGTTAGACCCCGACCAAGGGCGGTGTAGTGTGATCAGTACCTGGGGATGGCCGCGGTGCAGACACAGGGCCCTTGCCCAGCTGTCCATGGGCTGTGGGGCTCACCGAGCCCTCGGGCAGCCCCCGGGCACAGGGCAGCCCCCGCTCATTCCACGGGCTCGGCTGCAGGAGGGGCCTCTCCACTGACATCCACTTGTCCCCCAGAAATCAGACAAGAAACATTTCCAGGGTGCCCGGAACTGGTGCTGCTGTGTGCGGAGGTGATGTTGTTCCACTGCAGAAAACTGCTTATCATAATTACAGAGTACATGCAGTTTTCATCATTTTCTCATTTATTATGCTGGGCTCCCATTTTCACTGTGGAGAAACGAGAGACAAATGACATCAGAATAACATGCAATACTCATTAAGGTACAGCAAGTCACAACCTAAAAAAAAAGTTAACCACCTAGAAATTAATGAGCTTCCAGCAATAATGTGGAATAAACTGACACCAGGAGAGAATGTTGCTCAGTGCCTTAATGGCTGTTACCCAGAGGATTGTTTTCAGAGCAATTCTACAGCAATGACCATAATTTTAAAGGAAAATTGTTAGGGCTTTGCTGCTCAAAGAATTTATAAAATATAAAGTTATTTTTGCCTGGTTTATTGAATGTACAACGAATTCAGCCTGCTCTACGCAGGGGCTGGATCCCGCTGGTGGTGTGCATTGTGGTATGTCGTTTATTATTATTATTAAGTTTGCATGAAGAAGGTTTTCCCTCATGTTTTGTACCTGGAATGATCCCTGGCAGCTGAGTTGATGGGCTTTGCTCGCCCATGGGCACCGGAGGGGTTCAAACGCAGGGAAACAGCTCAGGTCACTCTGCCCACGAAGTGCCCTTAAATGTGAGCTCTGAGGTGTGCAGAGAGTTATGGCAACAGCTGATTTTCAGCTCTCACCGTAATTGTAACGACTGCGGAAAACAATCCTGGTAATTCCTGTGCATCGCTAATTGGGGGGTTTATCGGGCTAACGATAACCACCCATTATTTTGTCACCTCCTCGCGGCAGCGTGTCCTTGATGATATTATACCGAGCACCATTAGCACTTGCAAATGGTTATTAATGGCAGCGTTTAGAGGCGTTCGCGGCTCCCACCTGTCTGCGGTTCCCTGCCATCCGCAGCGATTCCCTTTCCGTGTTCCACAGGCTGGAAGCGGGAGCCGCTCTCTGCCTGGAGCCGCCCGCGCCCCGGCCGAGGCAGCGCCCGAACCGCCCGGGGAACCGCACCCAGCTCACCCCAATTACCGCCTGTCTGATCATTAACGGAGGGCAGGCATAATTACAGCAGATGTAGACACGCCAGTAGTTTAATTAAAAATAGTTACCGCGATAGCTAATTAGCTCTTCCAAGAGCAGTCCCCTCGGTGATTCAGGTGTCATTAGCGGGGCTGAGGGAGGCGCCCAGGGCAGCCCGGCGGGCTCGGTGCCCCTCGGCAGAGCGGGGCCCCGGGACAGTCCCAGGGCATCCCTCTGGGCCAGCCGGTTATTGTTGTTGCTGTAACAAATTTGCGTTTTAGTCTCTTTCCGCTGACCCAAAGGGATTGTTTTCCCCTCGCAGAGCACAGCGATGTGCGGGGCAGGTCAGACCGGCCCTGCGGAGCTGGGCAAGCAGCGGCTCTGGGCAGCAGCGGCTCTGGGCGAGGCTGCAAGGGAACCCTCTGGTTGCCTGGCGCCGGTTTCCGTCCAGAGACAGCGAGCCCAAAGGTCTCTCGCACAGCTCCCAGGCACAATTGTAGGGAAAGTTCTCCCTTTAGAAAGCTCTCCGAAGCAGGCCGTCACGCCCTGGAGGCAGCTGCAGTTACCGATGGCCAGCGGGCTGGAGCAGAGCCCGTGCGCTCCCCAGTCGGGCACGGCGCTGGGAGCAGGGATGCTGCTGTCCGTAGGTGCCAGGGATGTTTGAGGGGGGTGAGCAGAGCGGCTCTCAGCTCCCAAAGCAGCAGATGAGGATGTGGAACGTGTTCCTGAGTGTTTTCCCCTCCCCCCGCAGGTGTGCATCGTGCAGAAGAGGGACACGGAGAAGATGTACGCCATGAAGTACATGAACAAGCAGCAGTGCATCGAGAGGGACGAGGTGCGCAACGTCTTCAGAGAGCTGGAGATCCTGCAGGAGATCGAGCACGTCTTCCTGGTGAATCTCTGGTGAGCAGCTCCCTCCCCTGGCCTCCAGTGCTCGCAGAGCCACTCACCTGATAATTCCAAGGACTCCCATAACGTTTTGAGCAGCAGATCACTACAAATAGTGACATCTCAGGTTGCTCGATAATGACTTTGCTGTGTGTGCACTGGCAGAAATATCCTCATTACTGAGCAATGATTTAGGGTCCAATTTTAAGAAACACTCTTAAAATCAGGTTGAAATCTAACAAATAGCTTGAGTTGGCAATGCTCGTGGAATGTATCCTGTCTAGGCAGTGCCAGTACCAAAGGCTGCAGCCTGTCCCATCTGCCCTACAACCACATCCACCCCTCAGCCCACAGCACCCCTCGGTGTGCTTTGCACCACACTCACTGGCCAAACAACACACATTCCTTTGCAGTTCAGATACATCGTCATCCAATTTTGCAGGAAAAACTAATTTACAGTTTTAGAAAGTAGAGCATTATATCCTAGGGTCGTTGGTTAGTTTGGGGTGAGCCCTAGGCAGAGGCCTTGGGACCTGCTGCTCCAGGTGATCTGTCCTTTCTCAGCCTTCCTGCCCAGTGAAGGGTCCCCTCCCACTCTAGCAGTGCTGGATGTGTGCCAGGCTGGCGGGCAGGGAGAGACTTCTAAAAATTGAGGAAGTTTTATACCCAAAGTGATGGAAGTGGGTGATATGCCACATTTGTTTTGTTGATCCATTGCTCCCGAATAGCCAATTGAGTTAATATTGATATTTTTCAGCTTCTTAACAATTGAAAATGTTTTTCCCCACAAGCAATGAAATTCTGGAGAGAACTTGCTCTTGTAGCAAACCCTTTTGGCTCATAGTTTTAGAATAAACCTACATTTAAGATGGGAGCAGAAGTGAGTGATTCATAAGCATTATACAATCCCACATACTCTTTCCTGCAGTCACCAAATATAACAATGAGCGTTGTTGTGGTGTATCCCCACTGCTGTCAGTCTCCCGTGGGACCCACGGCAGATTTAGAGAGGCGGTTTACTCCACAGTAAATATAAATCTCTTTTTCTGGTTTATCTGGTTAAATTAGCAGTTGTGTTTTCCAATTCATCTTCAAGATAGGCTGAGATATTTTAAGTAGGTTTTATGAGATTGTTTGCAGTTGAAAATGTAAAGTTTCTCTGAAGTGTCTGGCTGGCAGAGCCTGAGCTCTGTGCTGGTGGGCTGACATGGCACAGCTACTCAGGGACAGTGACGGGGTGAGCAGGGGGACATCTCTTCCAGGGAAGCATTGCTTAGTGTAGGAATTGATTTAAAAAACAAGCAAGCATCTTGAGCTGGACTTGCTTGATTGTGAAGATGCAAGCAGCAAAGTTGCATCTTCAGTTTTGAGCCCGTCACTGCAAGGACCTTGAGGGGCTGGAGCATGTCCAGGGAAGGGAAGGGAGCTGGGAAGGGTCTGGAGCCCCAGGAGGGGCTGAGGGAGCTGGGAAGGGGCTGGAGCCCCAGGAGGGGCTGAGGGAGCTGGGAAGGGTCTGGAGCCCCAGGAGGGGCTGAGGGAGCTGGGAAGGGGCTGAGCCTGGAGCAAAGGAGGCTCAGGGGGCCCTTGTGGCTCTGCACAGCTCCTGCCAGGAGGGGACAGCCGGGGGAGTCGGGCTCTGCTCCCAGGGCACAGGGACAGGAGGAGAGGGAACGGCCCCAGGCTGGGCCAGGGCAGGCTCAGGTGGATATTTGAGAAAATTTTCTATCCAAAAGGGCCACCCAGCCCTGGCACAGCTGCCTAGGGCAGTGCTGGAGTCCCCATCCCTGGAGGGATTTAAAATCCATGTGGTTGTGGCAGCTGGGGACTGGATCATTGGTGGCCTTGGCAGTGCTGGGAATGGTTGGACTCAATGGTCTGAGAGAGCTTTTCCAGCACAAACGATTCTGGGATTCTGTGCCCATAGTGGGGCCATGTGCAGTTCTCCCAGGAGCTGTGTGATGAGGAGAGGGGAGCAGCCTGGCTGGGTTTGTGAGGCTCACTGCTCCCTGGTCCCGCAGGTATTCCTTCCAGGACGAGGAGGACATGTTCATGGTGGTGGACCTGCTCCTGGGAGGGGACCTGCGCTATCACCTGCAGCAGAACGTTCAGTTCACTGAGGAGACAGTCAAACTGTACATCTGTGAGATGGCACTGGCTCTGGACTACCTGCGGAGTCAGCACATCATCCACAGGTAACTGTGGGGCTCTGCTGCTGCTGGGGGCCCGGGGGCACTGCCCTGCTGGCCTTGGGCTGCCTCATGTTGGCCCTGGCCACCCTCTGGCTGCTGCTCCTGCCCCCCACTACTCGGGGGGAATCTGATGCTTCACTGGGGGGCTGAACATTTCAGGGCAGGTGTTAAAGCCATCCAGGGCTTCACACAAATATCCCCAGTACTGCTTTCTCTTTTCCTTGGGAATGAGGCCTGAATAAGTCTAATGCTTACAGTTTTTCACCAAGTTGCCCCGGAAAAGCATGTTTCTAGTCCATTGTAAAGGGGCTTGCCTCATGTTAGAATATTTGTGTTTTATTTGTTTCTAACGTTTGATAGATAAACAATTGCAGGGTTTTTGTCACTGAGTCTCATCCCAGGTCTGACTGAGGTTCCATCTGCTGTAATCTTTCTTCTTTTCCCAGAGATGTAAAACCAGACAACATCCTCCTCGATGAACAAGGTAGGATCACTCTGCTCCTCTTTCTTTGCTCACTCATTCATTCCAGGGACAGATTCTTCATAGTCCTGGGTACTGGGCATCTTTTTATCTGGGGAAAATGTGGGAAAAGCTGCTCTGCTTTTACTGGATCATGTTTGGCTGAACATCTCTGTGCTTTTTATTGTGGGGAGGATCACCCAACTGGCCTGTCCAGTGTGCTGTGGTCAGCACGGAGTGGCAGCCCTACTTGAGCCCTGGGAATTTGGAGTCATTGCAGTTCAATGGTTTCAATGGCTTGGCATGTCTAGTGGCAGCTCCATGGCAGGAGCTTGGAACGAGATGATCTTTAAATCCCTTCCAACCCAAACATTCTGTGGTTCTATGATGGTGTTTCCCTGGTGTCTTTTTCACTCCTGTAGCTTTTGGCCAGAGCAATTTGGCCAGCTGAAGCTGCTGGGGGTTACTGGCTGGCTCTAAGAGTGATTTAAAATCAAGACCCAAAGCTCCCTACCCTTTAATCACCTGGCCAGCCCAAACCCTGGGAAACCTTTGGGATGTCTTATGGCCATTCAGTGGGATCTGACCCTGATCTGCCCGTGTCTGTGCTACCCTGTCTGAGGGCAGAAGCTTAGGAAACAAAACAAATGTGTTCTGACTCTGCATTGCCACTGCACTGCCATTAATTCCTTCTTAAAATGTGTCTTTATTTAAGGTCATGCCCATTTAACAGATTTTAATATTGCAACCATCATTAGGGACGGTGAAAGAGCGACAGCATTGGCTGGGACAAAGCCATACATGGGTAAGGAACAATGGCTGCTCTCGTGCCTGTGTCACGTTTTGAGTGCTCAGCACACGCTGCCTGATGGGCCCTGGCTGGGGCAGGGGCATCCAGTTAATTTAGGACATTGGTGCTCGTGTCCAAGTCCTTCAGCAGAGCCTGATTGTTTGAGAAGGGAACCCCAGTGTGAAGGCATCGTGTCTGGCACGTCACCCCATCCCATCCTGTCCTGTCTTGCCCTCTGCATTACATCCTGCCCAGTCCCCTGTCACCCCATCCCATCCTGTCCTGTCTTGCCCTCTGCATTACATCCTGCCCAGTCCCCTGTCACCCCATCCCAGCCTGTCCTGTCCTTCCCTCTGCATTACATCCTGCCCAGTCCCCTCCATCCCACCCCGCCCTCCTCATCCCATCCAGCCTCCTCCTCCTGCCCTCCCCATCCCATCCTGCCCTCCCATCCATCACCTCCTCCTCCTCCTCCCATCCATCCTGCCTCCCCTCCCACCTGCCTCTCCATCCCATCCACTCCTCTCCTGCCTCCCATCCACCCTGCCCTCCTCATCCCATCCAGCCTCCTCCTCCTGCCCTCCCCATCCCATCCTGCCCTCCCCATCCCTGTCTGGCTCCAGCCCTGCACTTGGCGTCTCTGGGGGCCCCATGGTTGTGCTGTGCTGTGCTGTGCTGTGCCGTGCTGTGCCGTGCTGGGAGGGCTGGGAGGGCTGCAGGTGGCTGACATCCCAGTTCCCAGCGAGGGCAGGCACAGGGCTGCTGCTGCTCCCCTGCCTCACACAGGCTCCCCTCGGGCAGCCGTGCAGCAAACTCACCGTAAGCGCTGTGCACTGACTGACGTGAAACGCTGAAACAGAGAACAACAAATAACCTGTCGCCTGTTGTCCTTTCTGCTCAGCCCGGAGATTTTCCATTCCTTCCTGAGCGGGGACGGGCTATTCCTTCGAGGTGGACTGGTGGTCCCTGGGAGTGATGGCCTACGAGCTGCTGCGGGGCTGGGTAGGGCTGCGGCCGCCCCGGCCCGCCGGTCGGATCGGATCGGATCGCGTGCTCTGCCTGCCCCCAGGGACAGGGGAGGCCTCACCTCTGTGCTCTTGTCCCCAGAGGCCGTACGACATCCACTCCAGCAACCCCGTGGAGTCCCTGGTGCAGCTCTTCAGCACCGTCAGCGTTCAGTACTCCTCAGCCTGGTCCAAGGAGATGGTGGCACTGCTGCGCAAGGTGAACGGCCCTGCTGGGGTGGGGCTGGGGTGAATTGTCCTTCTGGGCTGGGTTTGGGTTGGGCTGTGCAGGCAGGGCTAGCTGAAAATTATCAGCATATTAATGAACAATGAATAATAAGAGTAATAATTATAATATACAAAAGACAGGCTGGGAGAGTTAGGGATGGTTAAGCCTTGAGAAGAGAAGGCTCCAGGGAGGCCTTAAAGCCCTTTCCAGTGCCTAAAGGGCTCCAGGAGGAGCTGGAAAGGCACTTGAGACAAGAGGTGGAGGGACAGGACACAGGGAATGGCTCCCACTGCCAGAGGGCAGGGCTGGATGGGGTTTTGGGCAGGAATTGTTCCTGGGAGGGTGGGCAGGGCTGGCACAGGGTGCCCAGAGTAGCTGTGGCTGCCCCTGGATCCCTGGCAGTGCCCAAGGCCAGGCTGGACACTGGGGCTGGGAGCAGCCTGGGACAGTGGGAGGTGTCCCTGCCATGGTAGGGCTGGCACTGGGTTAGCTTCCAGCCCAATCCAGTCTGGGACTCTATGATTAATTATGATTGTTACATGTTTATTATCCCTGTAGTAAGATGCAGGATGTTTGATAGCAAGGGAAGCAAAAAGGCTGATTTTGGTGTGACAGTCAGATTCCCAGCTGGGCTAGAATTGTGCCTTCCAGCATCCCATCCTCTCCGTGATCCCTGTCACCTGTAAAGGCAGCACCTCTGCCTGGGATGGCAGGTGAGGTGGAGCATACGTGCTGCACTGCAGCACTGGCCGCTCCATCTCGCTGGTTCTTTGGGCTGAAGGTTCTGCTGGGGTTGTGAGAGCTGCTGGGGGTTCCAGCTCTATGGAGTGCTCTGCTGCTTTCCTCGTGCTGCTGCTGCAGGGAGCTGGGATGTGTTGGGGCAGCTGGTTTAGCTCTGGCTTGCTTGAGAACTCTGGAAACTAGCTGATGATTTTGCTGTAGGAAAGATTCAGCCAGTGCCGGCAGCAAATAAGTGCCTCTGATATGAGTTAATGTTGGGTGGGTAATTTGCATAATTAGATTCAGTTTAATGAGGAGCAGCGTTGCTGGCAGCGGCGGTGCATTCGGCAGGTTTGCATTGCCATCTGCTGGGCAGCCGGGCTTCCAGGGAATCCAGCCTCTCACCAGCAGTGTGCCAGCAGCTCCCCCAGCTGGGAGGGGACCCCCGTGTGCCCCGGAGCGCTGGGGCACCTGCAGAACATTTTCTTAGGTATTTTTCCTGCAGTAAGTTACTTCCCACAGCAGAAAGGCTCCTTGGCATGGCCGAGCCACTGCAGCTGGCCCAGGCAGGCTGCTGGGTGCCTTGTCTTCCTCCTCTGGCAGGAAAGCTCCTCTCTCCAATGCTTTATCACCAATGTTTTTCCCTCCCAGCTGCTGACAGTGAATCCTGAGCATCGCTTCTCCTGCCTGGCCCACATCCAGGCCTCGGCTCAGCTGTCGGGCGTGGTCTGGAGCGACGTGTGTGAGAAGCGCGTGGAGCCCGGCTTCGTCCCCAACGTGAGTAGGAGTGACCCGAGGCCCCCTCCCCAGCAGGGGCTGCTCCTCAGGCTGGAGGAACCACAGCAGAGGTTTGCTGAGGGGGAAGTGTTTTCTGAGTCTCTGCTGTGCCTGACATGAGTGATGTTGTGTGTCCTGGCAGAAGGGGCCGCCTGCACTGTGACCCACCTTTGAGCTGGAGGAGATGATCCTGGAGTCAAGGCCCCTGCACAAGAAGAGAAGAGGCTCGCAAAGAACAAGTCAAGGGATAACAGCAAAGACAGCTCCCAGTCTGTATGTACTCCCTGGGGTAACATCCAGCTGGGAAAAGGCTGGATTTGGGTGGCTGTCACTGCCACGCTGCGGGAGCCACGGGTTTATTTTGGTGAAAACATTTTGCCCATTGGAGTAGTTTCAACAACCACATATTCCTCTTATGGAAGTTTGACCCAACTTTCACA